>JAOCNB020100961.1:0-11496 GCA_026546465.2 Palythoa caribaeorum | reverse complement strand
CAGGCTGAGGCTTCATAACTAGGAAAGTTTTTGTGGTAGAAAATTGACTAAAACTTAGCGATACAGCATAAAACATATAAAAAGATTCACTGTAAAGACTGCTCAACAAACAATGAAGGTAGTTCACCTCTAAGATTAACCCGTACAATACATGTGAGGAGCAAGGCGTTTCATTTTCCAATACCTTGTTTTGTTTTGTTTTTTCTTCAATAAAAACCGCTCACAGAAATAAGAACAGATTAAAAACACATTGAGGCTAAAATCGCCAAAAAATTAAGAATAATGATCCTCGGCAAAACTTACTGGTTTTTATTAAAAAAAAAGCGTGTAAAACGAAAACCTTGTGCATAAAATCGACATCAAGTTCTCAATCTTTCCTCGTTGAAGAACATCGTTATGATTACGACCTCAATGACGTCTCGACTTTTAATAACATCTAGATATAAACTTAAAACATTTTATAAATGTAGTTCATGTTACCGATCTTCCACCCTCCCTCGCTCGAAAGTGAGCTTGTACCTTTGTGCACTCGCATTAATTGCGTGATAAAACCAACCCCAAATTCAATTAACCGCTAAAACACTTTATGCATGATGACGTCACAATACAATTTTCGTGCATAAAAACGAGGCTTGGTGGCAACACTTGGTTGCTACGTTAATTTAGAGAAACAATTTTGATATTTCATTTGTGGACAGGGATTTCATTTGTAGGCTGCTATTGCAACTCACAAATGAAATCCCTCTCAAAAATGAAACCAATTTAAATTTTATCCAATTTTTAAAAATTTAGAGGATTCTAATTGTTGACAGCAACAAATCATTAGTGTTTAATACTATTTAAAACTTTCAAATAGGAAAAGAAAAAATGATAAGATTTCATTTGTGGGTGGGATTTGATTTGTGGCCTGAAAACGTTACACATGAGGAAAGCTCTGACCACAGAAAGCAACGTCAAGTAACAGATTACGATCGACTGTCTATAAGGCGGGACGTTACAAGTGTCCTATATCAAGTTTACAGTTGAGCTGTCCAGTGATAACAGTATTACAGGCTGGACACTTAGCACTGTTTTGATTCTGATCTCGATGTTTATTCACACACTCTCCACAGTAAACTAAATGCAGACACGGCATCAGAATGCAGCTCCGTTGTCTGTCGAAACAAATCTGGCACAGTTTGGCCGCTCTCTCCTCTTCAAGTTGCAGCTGCAGTTCCCTCTTGCTTTTTACAACTGATTCCATTTCTTTCTCATGTTGGGATGTCATTTCATCTTTCTCAATATCGAATTCCTCCATTAATTCTGCTTTGTCCACTTTTTGTTGCTTCTTTAAGGAATTCATCTCTTTTTCTTTCTCTTTTTGAAACTCTTCGATTCTAAGTTGGGTTTCTTGTTCAGCTTCTCTTAATTTTCGAGTCAAATGGCGCACTTGGGATTCAAGCTGTAACTTCTCTACAACCTCCCGACACCCCACCAAAACTTCGTCACTGTTATCATTACAAGCTGGTCCTGCAAATAATTGATTAACATTAAATTTTACTAACTGGGGGTTAAGTCGCTGGATAATTGACGTCACGTGACCTCCAGTCGTCGGCTGCGAAGTTTACGGTCGTTCATGTCCTGGAGGCCAAAGTTTCTGGTACATTTGTCTCTCTTAGGTATGGAGCCGGCAAAGGCTATAACAAATTATAATTTGACGAGTTTAACCGTCTTTTAAGGCCTTTGCAGCCTAGTATTCTTTTCAGTTGTCGCAAACTGAGTTTTTGATCATGTAGTAACAGAAGACATGAAAGTATTTCTGCATGGTTGTATATCCATGTTTGAAGTATTGTTCAATTAATGCGTTACAAATGTTCGAGTCCAAACGCGCCGCCATCTTTGCCACTTTCACCAGGCTCTTAACTTAGTAGCTTGTCGTATAACTCGTCACATAACTCATAAAATATCACGTCACAAACTCGTCAAATAACTCGTCCAATAACTCATCATATAAATCGTCAAATAACTTTTCATATTTGAAAATACAAAGTTATCTTTCAGGGTCAAAGAAAGCGTGAAAGCAAAGCTTTCGCGACCAATCTTAGCCATCTCAACGACTTTTCATATAATCATAATTTGTCAGGGCCCTTTGTGGGCTCCGTACTTAAGACAGCAACTATCATTTTGCAACTAGCGTCAAAAGATAACTGTACTTCTTTACGACCTGTTTTTGTATTTTGTATTTTAAAATGTTCGTAGTACACTTAACCTGTGTAAAGATTACAGCTGAGAAATAATTCTTGAAAGCAGTGAGAAATAGAATCTTCCAACGTCATTGCGCCTCCGGTCTTGTGAATAATGACATATTCACGGTTAGTGCTGCTTTATGAATACGAAATTTCAGGATTATTCAAGGAATATTCAAAACGGATGTTTTCAAGAAGTGCTCTTACTCTTAGCACCTGCACTTAATTCGTTTGAAGGATTCTCAAGCAGTGGTTAACCAAGAGTCTTAAAACATGCTTCAAAATGCATCCGCCAAAATGAAACAATTTAACAGAAACAGACAGATACCTTAGCTGGTTCAGCAATAACCAAACAAAAAAAAATTATTGATAACATAATTTGCTTGTAAAAAGTTGACAGTACAAAGATTCAAGGACTTGAAGGACTTTTGAAGGAGTTTTAGCAGAAACTCATATTTTAAAGGGCTTTTCAAGCGCCCTTAAAAAATGAAACTATTAAATTCCAGGAGTATTCACGGAGTTGAAGGAGTAGCACGAACCCTGACATATTACTGACAATCGAGTAGTGGAAGAGAAACTCGTGATTGCAATTTGAATCCTATCCAGAAAACCCTGTGCGAAGCAGCCAAATACTTACAAGAAACACACTGGCCAATCACAACACCAGGAGTGCAATGACGTCACGAGATTCAAGCCAAATATTCATCGCTGCTTTCAAGAATTATTTTTCCGGACAAGAATAGCTCGTAAAATAGTAGAGTTTTCCTTTTTGCCGCAGGGTAACCAAGACTTTTAGTTAAGAACGATTTTCAAAGGAAAGGGGGATAGGGCGGGATGGGGGATGAAAGGGTCTTGGGATCGAAGGCTCTGGGTGAAAAATTGGTTTGGGTTTCGTACTTCTGCAAAAATTTCAGCCGATTTGCAGATTCGAAACACGTAATGGGATTCAGATTTTGCTAAATATGAAGTGTGGATATCGGATTCAAAGCAGATTTAAGGACCTCTCGGATGCCACAGATCGGTTTTAGAAGGCCAAGCTAGCAGTGAAAATGCAAAATATTTCACCCTTCTATTATTTTTGTCTATAGTGTAGTCTATGAAAACCTTATATGGAACGTTTGTCTTTGTTTTGGCCAAGAATATTGCCGATTGGGATTTGACTCAAAACATTTTCCGGATCCAGATTGTACTAAAACTTGCACGGATAGGCGGATCTCATACACCCTTTCACCCCATTTTTTACCAACCTGATTGCACCCAATCTCGACGTTTGTACTCTCGATACTCGCGTCTCCCATCGGGCCACGTGAAAACGCCACATCCTTGAGGTTCATTTTCGCACCACACTCCTTGGAACATTGTACTATCCGGGAACTTCATTGTCCCTACACCGTGCATCTTGTCGTACAACCACTCTCCTTCGTACTTAGCTCCTGATAAAAAGATCATGTGACCTCGACCGTGCCTGAAAACAAGGCCGACAAAACCGCTCATGGATGAAACTCTCAAATAGTAGGTGTGGTAGAGAAGAGCAAATGGTGGGAGTGTGAAATTTCTTCGTTCTATATGATGTTTTTGATTGGCTCTTTCTACCACAACAACGTGCTCTTTACTGTACTTGAGTGCTTTCATTTTGAAAGAGGTAACTTGCAGCCACTTTATTGCGCACTGTGGCCACATGGGTTGTGGATATTGTCCACTATATCTAACATTAAAACCCAGGTGTCAGCAGCCTTGAACGGCTGTTTCGGTCTCACTAGGCCTCGTCAGCACGGCACAGCTAACAAACAGGTTCTGTTTCCAAGGGGAATATAATGCAAAGTGTAGCTTTGAAGGATAAACTCACAAGTTCAGTACATGTGTGCCAGTGGTAACTAGCAGCAATTATTATATTAGTTACTATGGCATATAACGGGTAATACTCACTACCCATGTGACAACTTTATTACTATTATTATTACTATTACTATTATTGTTATTATTATTATTATTATTATTATTATTATTATTATTGATGTTGTTGTTGTTGTTGAAAAAGTCTTACCTCATGTTATTATCCCATTCGCCCGTATAAAAACCATTCATGTCTGTGGAAGTGGTTAATTCAGTTTTGATGAGTGCACTGCCGCTCCCCGAACGTTTGCCTAAATAACAATTTATTATAATTGTAAAATGATTTATGAAAATCGATAACAATAACTTATTACAAGGGAAATAATGTTGCAGTCCTTTTCCTTATCCCACGTGATCCCTAATCGTGACGTCAGTTTGTTTGATAAACAACAAGAAGATTCCCTTATAAAACATAATGAAACATGATTATGAGAACACTGGGGGGATCTAATGGTGGTTCGGGTGGTTCGGTCAAACTCCCTAAGAGAAATAAACCAAATATTTTGAACATAAGTTTTCTTTTGAAAAAACTGAGGTTGTTTTAAAGGTACTAAACACCCACGATTATCCCTCAATACGTTGGAAATCACCTTTCTGAGGACTTACATTTTGATATTTTTCCAGGGGAGCATATCCCCGGACCCCCTAGGATGGTCCGCCTTTGGCGGACATTTGTGCGAGCCCCAACCTAGAATATACGATAATTTATCTAAAACTTGTTTTTCTCAAAGTAGCATAATTGTTTTGAAAAATTACTGACCCGAGAAATGAAAAAATTGTTGATAAATCCAAGTTTTGGATCAAGAAAACGAGTTTGGTTTTGGAACAATATATCGACTTTATTTTAAGTCGTAACCATATTATCGCTGGAGATAATGCTTGTGAGGGACTACTTGTTCATTCATTGTCTCCCTCAGTATAATCAACACCCGCTAACTACACCTGGTCTGGGAGATAATTCTCTTAAGAGGCTACGTGTCCTATTTATTGTCTTCCTTAGTATAATCAACACTGCTAATTACATCTGGATTAGAGGATAATGCTCTACATGTCTCTAAGGGACTCCGTGTCTTATGTTTTTTTTTTCAAAAATACGAATCAAGCACAAATTAAAGACATTCCCACAAACCGCACAAAGGGCTGATATCCGTATCCTGTGATGAGGCATCACAGGATACGGATATCTAAATGAGATTTTTTAATATCGACATAGTTAACAATTTTTTCACGAATGCGCATTGGATATGAGGTGATACTGAAATAAGCGTCAAAAAACATGAAGAACCGAGTTGGGTATTTTCACCTGATATCTAACAAGACGTGAGCGAAATAAACAAACCACGAAGAATTTGACAAAACCAGCTATTCTGAGGGAGGAGTGGTCTTTGGCACAGGATTTGTTGCTTTTTGATTCTATCTGTTTGGAGATTTACTGTCTTACACGACGTACTTACCATCTCGCCAATGGCCCTCGTAAATAATCTGCTGCTTCAAATTCTTTAGAATTCCTTTTCCGTGTGGTACAGATCGTTTATTCTTGATAAAATAAGAGGAAATGATCTCTACAGTATCGTGTACTGATGCACTCTTACAAAGATCGTCAAATGGGTTCCTTTTATGTGGGCAAACAGTTCCCTCTGCTTTCATGATATCCATAAATCTAGACCGAGTTTCTTCCAGTGTTCGCGTTTCGTTTAAAAGATACAAAGTCATGCTTTTTTCAACGTCAGATGGTTGTTTAGACTCAAGTTTTGAGAGAGGGTTGGATTTACCAAACATAAATGGTATTTCAGGATAGCTTGCCTTAACTACTGAGGGTGTGGTGGTATTCCCGAACATAAATGGAGAACTTGCGCTACATAATGAGGGTGTGGCGTTATCCCCAAGAGAAGGAAGCGTTTCAGTGGTACTTGCGCTTGTTACTGAGGGTGTGGTGTTATCCCCAAGAGAAGGAAACGTTTCAGTGGTACTTGCGCTTGTTACTGAGGGTGTGGTGTTATCCCCCAAAGAAGGAAGCGTTTCAGTGGTACTTGTCCTTGTTACTGAGGGTGTGGTGTTATCCCCCAAAGAAGGAAGCGTTCCAGTGGTACTTGCGCTTGTTACTGAGGGTATGGTGTTATCCTCAAGTGAAGGCAGCGTTTCAGTGGTACTTGCGCTTGTTACTGAAGGTATGGTGTTATCCCCAAAAGAAGGAAGCGTTCCAGTAGTACTTGCGCTTGTTACTGAGGGTGTGGTGTTATCCTCAAGTGAAGGCAGAGTTTCAGTGGTACTTGCGCTTGTTACTGAAGGTATGGTGTTATCCCCAAAAGAAGGAAGCGTTCCAGTGGTACTTGCGCTTGTTACTGAGGGTATGGTGTTATCCCCAAGAGAAGGCAGCGTTTCAGTGGTATTTGCGCTTGTTATTGAAGGTATGGTGTTATCCCCAAAAGAAGGAAGCGTTCCAGTGGTACTTGCGCTTGTTACTGAGGGTGTGGTGTTATCCCCAAGAGAAGGCAGCGTTTCAGTGGTACTTGCGCTTGTTATTGAAGGTATGGTGTTATCCCCAAAAGAAGGAAGCGTTCCAGTGGTACTTGCGTTTGTTACTGAGGGTGTGGTGCTATGCCTAAGAGAAGAAGGTGTTCCAGTGGTAATTTCCCTTGTTACTATGGATGTGGTGTTATCCCCAAGAGAAGAAGGCGTTTCAGTAGTACTTGCACTTGTTACAATGGGTGTGGTGTTATCCCCAAGAGAAGAAGGCCTTTCAGTAGTACTTGCACTTGTTACTATGGGTGTGGTGTTATCCCCAAGAGAAGAGGGTCTTTCAGTAGTACTTGCACTTGTTACTATGGGTGTGGTGTTATCCCCAAGAGAAGAAGCCGTTCCAATTTTACTTGAACTCGTTACAGAGGATGTGGTTGCAATCCCCAACGTAAATGGCTTTCTAGTGGAGCTTTCGCTAGACACTAAAAGTTTAAAGTACAATCATCAGAATAAATACAATAATCTTAAAAGCAGCATAATAATATCGTTTTTCAAAAAATACATTAAAGTTGTACCAGAACATCACTCTTTTTGGCATAAGCTTTGTGTTAACTATGGAACGATTTGTTTAAAATGCAACAACTTTGTTGACCTTCAAAATGGGAAACAACAAAACACTAGACTCGAGACAAAATGGAACTATGTGACTTATATTTATATTTCCCCTTTTTGATGTGTCCTGTGTATATGCATCATAGAACAGACCGCGGCCAAACGGAATATATTTGTTTTCTATGGTATGCGAATAGGAAGTGATCTTCACTCAAAATGTAAAATCGCGATCTGTTATTTTCTTGTTGACAACGGAAATGAATTTGGGGAATTCAGCCATATTTACTACACGGTGGTCTGTCACTCTCTCTTTCATAACTTTTGAGTGTTTAGCACAATTTCTTTACAAAATGTGAAATGTTGTGGGAAAACAAGAAATTGGTGTTAAGATCTCTGGCTTCCAGCCACAAGAACGCGGGTTTCAATCCCGACTCTTCCGAGCTTTTGTGTGACCTTCTTTTCTGCCAAAGTTGACTCAACTTTCCATTATGACAAGGTCGTGCATGCGCCAGCAGTTGAGACTCGCTTTCACGCTTCGTTCTCATGGTCGCCTATGTTTGCTATAAAATACTGAATACTTACAGTTAACACAAAGAAACTCAACCAAAATAGAGATTTTAAGAAGTGCCTCTCGAAATATGTTTTTTTTTATCACATTAATTTTGAGACTAACCGAAAAAGTGAAGAAGGGCTAAAGTATTCTTGCTTTGAGCAAGGTCAAAATTCTCCCAGAGCAAGTTCAAAATTCTCCCAGAGAAAGTTGCAAAAATTGTTTGCAAATTGATTGTCACCCACAATCACTCGATTCATACAGCTTCAGAAAATGGCTTTTTGTGTATGTATCATGTATTGCCTAATTTCTTTAGAGTTTTTATGAAGTAACACAGTCTTAACTGTCTAAATCGATCCGAAACGTTATGGACTGGTAATTAATGGAAAAACTTTTTGTTTGGCTCGTTCCTCAAGTATCGGTTAACGGTGGGTCTGATCGAGGAAGCGTTGCTTTTTTGTAAAAAACACCATCCTGTTTTGTAGCAGAAATATATCATTTTCCAGCAAAACTTGCCAAGTTCCTCTTTTTTTATATCGTCTGTGTTGGTTTTCAATTCGCTTTGTCGCAAAACAACTCTGAAAAGAGTTAGAAAGTGAAAACTAGTGTCTCACTTTGTAAACAGCACTAAAATAACTTGCATCGCTTTGAAAATTTAAATAACTTTAGTTCATTCAAAGTTTAACGAATGTTTTATGTTTCTTCAAAGTTATTGTTTTGCATCGGTAAACTCAAGATTGATTGCTTTCTTTGTGTGCTTTTTTACAATTACATTCTTCTGAATCTGCAGGATTTCAGTCTCAAAAGCCGTTGTCGGACCGTTCATACATGCCATTTTGTCACTGAATACCACTTAAAATCTGACAGAAATTATCCACCTCTCGAGAGGTGGACATTGTCCATTAGCATATACCCAACCAGCGAATAGTGTTTTTCGCGCGCTCTAATTGGTTCCCTAAAAAGTGAATATCCAGGATTTTTATTGATTAGCGATCGGGAAAAACAAGATGGCGTCGCGGTTTCCAAAAGGTGTCGGCGAAGCTTAAATTTTAGAAATAAATAATGCGCCAGTTCCCGAAAACACAAAAAAGGTCAACAGAATTTGTTGTGAACGTATTTCGAGGTACGTTTTAATAATTGTTTGATTAATGAACAACCTTTTCATTAATAAGCAAATTCAAAGTGTCACAGCTAAATTGCCGGCGCGGCGACACGAAACTGTTTATAATTTTCATGAGTATCTAAATAAAAAAAACCTACTCCCCTTCGGGGGATAGTTGTTAATAATCAGTCATGCTATATTTACTAAGAGGAGCTAGGTTATGTATTTAATGGCTAATATCACATTCCCCTTTTTAAGATTAAAAGAAAGTAGATCTAAAAAAGTTTCTTTTAAATATAAGATTATGCAAATGTTCTGGGCTAAAATACGAAAATGTATAAATAAAGCCTCTACAAAGCTCTCATTTCTCTCAGTTTATAAAAGATATTTCGAGTTAAACTGACCGAGACTTTTGGGTAGTACAATTTTCCTTCCGGATTTCATTGTATTTTCAGAGGACCTGGACGGCGGTGCTTCGGTTTCCAGCACTGGCGCTGCGGGAGGAGTTCTCTCGACTGGTAGTGAAGAACCGTTTTTAGGGTTAGGGGTGAAGTGTTTTCTGTTACGGCAGAGAACGCTCTTTGCATCTGTTTCTACTGGAACGCGGTCGTGGACTCTCCTTGCAGTCTGGTATATACCTGGTCTCCCCTAGTTCGAGCTTAGTATTGTGGCCATTCTCTGATGGGGTGGATCTGTAAGCAATTAAGGCTGCTTGCGGCTCAGCAGACTAAGTCAGTAAATGTTTTGCTGTTTGAACCATACATTCAGCTTTGCTGTTGCTCTGGGATATTTAGGGCTACTTGTAACGTGCGAAAATGCGCACTCTTTTGCGAACTTTACGCATTTTGCTGAAGTATATTGCGGACCATTGTCCGCGATTACGATCTCATGAATGCCATGGCGAAAAAATATTGCTTTGAGGTTTTGTATCTTTTCTTCTATTGTTGACCTTTTCAGTACACCAACTTTTAAGTATCGGGAAAGGTAAACAACGACAAGAACAAATTATTGTCCCTTGAATTCGAAGAGATCAGTTCCTACTTCTTCCAAGGTCGTTCGGGTACTTTGGATGGTATCACAGGGTCTGAATAGTTTTTGCGTGTCTTTACACCTGTGGTGCACTCGCGCACTAGATCCGCAAGTTGTTTGCTAAGTCCTGGATACCACACGCCCTCTATGCATCTCTCTCGACATTTCTGAATGCCTTAATGGCCAGTATGAATTTTTTCGAGGACTTCAACCGGAGGGCTGATGGTACGATGACTCAGGTGTCCTTCAGGATGAGATTGTGCTGTAGAGTGATTTCTCCTCTGCTACCAGTAGGGTTTCAGGGCTGTACTCAGCCAGCTTTTGTGAGACCAAACCTCTATGCAGTACTCCTTGAACTTGCGGCAAACTTCGTTTTCCTCTTACTGGAGGCGTAACATTTCGTCAATTCGTCGCTCGTTTGTGGGCAATCATTCGATGACATTTGCCACTCATATCTTCGTTGAGCTGTTTTTCAGCTTTCGTTCATACCCTGGTTAAGGAAGCTCTAGACACTCTAAATGAAAAAAATTCGCATTGCAGTTAGGGGATCCTACATTCTACATTTTGGATTACACACTCTGGATTGTGGACACTGAATGTAGAACCTCACATCTCAGTTCTGGGATTCTTGATTCTTGATTCAAAAATTCACACTCTGGGTATGGCGTTTCTTAATTAGATACCGGCATAAAGCATCTGGCTTATTGCATTTCAGCAATCAAGAGTCTAGATTCCAGCAACTGAATTTCTGGATTTCTAGAGCAGGATTCTAGATTCCATGAACTAGATACTGCGATTCTGGAGCTGGATCTAGATCCCATCAAATTGAATCTGAAATCTTGAGGCTGCATTCTGAATGCCATCAAGTGAACTGGATACTGCAATCCTGGAGCTAGATTCTAGATTCCATCAAATGGACACTGCAATCCTGGAGCTGGATTCTACTTTCCCCCAACTGGATACTGCAATCTTGAAGCTGGATTATAGATTCCATCAGCTGGATACTGCAATCTTAAAGCTAGATTCTATATTCCATCAGCTGGATACTGCAATCTTGAAGCTGGATTCTAGATTCCTTCAGCTGGATACTCCAATCCTGAATTCGAGAGCAGATTAGTCAAAACCCGAGACGCAGTCGAGGGTTTTTACCTGCTCGATGATTCACAAAAACGTTGCCGAGGTATTTACCAGGCTACGAAGGTACTGAAAACATATTTTATTTCTTTTATAAAATTATTATTTTCCAAGTTAACAAAGAGAAAGACGATATATGAAACGCGTATAGTACGAAACGGAAAATTTGTACATTTTGGCAACATCCAAACATCCTTTTCATGCTTCATGGGTCTATGTAAGCACATTTGTCGACCTATCAGAACGCATGTACTATGTGAATTAGTATAGGTAATCATACGGTTTCGAGTTCAATTTGGAATTAATTTGCACGAGTGAGTTTTTCAAAAAGCTGAGGAAGTGCCGGAAGATCTTATTGCAGACAGGAAGCACTTTATTTACTGATTGGCTGATGAAGATCAGCTGATAATGCTTTCAACTCAAAGCGCTTCGTTTAAAATAATTGCACATGGAATCGTCGAAGAACGTTTTCAATTTTTCAATAAGATTAA
>JAOCNB020100890.1:0-11496 GCA_026546465.2 Palythoa caribaeorum | reverse complement strand
TGCTCACTTTTCATACATTTGCTGTAATTTTGAGCACTTGGCCTCGACTTGATGTTTTTGTTTGTAAGCAGTGGAGCGTAATTCGGAAATGGCCTATTGACTGAAACTCTGTATATATCTTAAGCATAAATAGCAATACAGTTTTGACTTGATGTTTTTGTTTGTAAGCAGTGGAGTGTAATTCGGAAATGGCCTATTGACTGAAACTCCATATATATCTTAAGCATAAATAGCAATACATTTTTGAATATAAAATGATTCGTAGTTACCCTGAGCCCTAAAGACAGTTCAACAAACAATGAAGGTAGTTCAGGAGTACTACATACAGTGTGTGGTTCAAGGCATTTCATTTTCTAGTAGCGATGTTTCTGTTTCGTTTTTTTTCAATAAAAAAAGGCTCACCAGAAATAGGAACAAATTTCGAAAAACTTTGGGCTGAAGTTGCTAAAAAATTAAGACCAACAAAAAAGCATGTAAACACAATACTGGGATTATTTGACAAAAAAATCCAAAAGCTACCGAGATCTAGTTGACACTTGCTGTTCTAATATATTAATTGAAAAAAAAACAAAAAAATATGACTGAGGTAACTGCATCGGTTTGCCTCATACTGGCTACAGGGTAAATTTATAAATTTTAGGTGCAAATTCTTGCAATCTCATGCTGAAACACAAGCTCTGATGCATTTTCATTTTCAAGTGATCTTCACAATGATTTAGAAGAAATGTAGGCAATTACAGAAAGAGAAACTGAAAAACAAATTTTTCAGGACCTCAGCAAAGTCAAACTTTTAATATTCATCAATTTTTCTAGGTGCAGTGGAAAAACAAAAGTTAGTTTATATTATGAATCGGGATGCTGCAGCACGCTTGACAATATCCTCCCCCCTCGAAGCACACAAGTCGCATACTCTTGTGTACCACACAGTGGGAGTTGATGTTGGCTTTGAAAATCCAATGTTTGCTTGCCTGGAAATGGATTATGAGGTTTGTAACTGTCATATATTTATAGATAAACACATAGATACACTATTCTAAATGGTAGACTTAACAAGTAATGGTCAGAGCATGTGTGGCTAACAGCATACATGTGCACTGCCACGTACAGAATACAAAGTAACTGTAACAGTTCACAGGGAGACCATAACATCTCTTCCCCACAAAATTCTGAACTCTAGCAGCTTGTATGCTGTCTATGCATCTGATAACAACCAGTTTTCATGAACAACGTTTCATTGTTCAGTATAACATATAAACATGTCCAATACAGTTTTATGGCCAGCAGTGTTCAGTTACAAAACCAACTGTGTTGCAATAAACTAAAAGTACAAATTAAAGTTAAAGATCTAGTCTCTGAGTTGCTCTCCACAATTTCTGGTTTCACTGCTTCTGCTGGAGGCTCTGATTGTCCATGATTCGCTGGCTCCTTGGTAACATTGCCTTGTGAAGCTGTCACCGTGATTTGACCACCAAACACCCCTGTAGTGGATGGAACTTCTGGTTGGAATGAGGGCTGGCTCTGGCACGGATCACGACTGAAGCCCAATGGCTCAATGGATCTGACCGAGGTTGATTGCACACCTGTTGTGACCAGCTGCTCAACGTGTCTGCACCAGATCATGTCCGTTTCACTTGAATCTTGTACTTAAGTGGGCCTCTCTTCTCAATGACAAGTCCCAGGTGCCACTTCAGATCCGCCATTAGTTATGCGCCTTCACTGCATCTCCAGCTTTCAGCTGCTGTGTCACTTGGCTTGGCGTACTAGCTGACTGCATACTCGTCTCATGTTGTTTGTTCACCATCTTCCTGTGTTGAAGTTAGGCTCAGCAAGTCCAAATGGGTGTGCAGTTAACATCCTAACATCAGTTAAGCAGAACTCTCTCCAGTCATTGAATGGGGAGTGGGCCTATAGGTGATGAGGAATTTTGCCAATTTGCCTTCCACCGGCTTTGCACTACCTGCTGTGGAATGCAAGGCCTGTTTGATAGTCTGTACTGCTATCACAACTAGCCCATTTGTTTCTGAGTGGTAAGGAGCTGAAGTGATGTGTTTGGTGCTGTTGACCTTCATGAGTGCTTGAAACTCTTCAGGTAAAAACTGACTGCTGTTGTCAGCGACTGACTGCTCCAGAATTCCAAACCTTACCAATAGATTTCTTAGAACTTCGATGGTCTTGGCAGATGTTGCCAACCTCACTGGAAGTCCTTCCAACCACTTGCTGTGTGCATCGACCACTACAAGGAACATGGAATTCTGGAACAGACCATTTCGTTTCACTACAGGAACAATTGGGGTAGCCCATTTACTGTGCTCTACTTTACTGATAATCCTCTCATCTTCAAGGCATGAAAGTTCAGTTTCAACTTTTGCTCTCAGAGCATAAGGCACAGGGCATGGCGTGAAGAACCGTGGTTTACAAGTCCTTATCTATTTTCAGATCAGCCATGTACCCTTTTAAGGTATTCAGCTCAGACATCAAAAAATTCAGCATTGTTTTTCTCAAGAAGCTCAGCTACCTTACACAAGGTGTTCTTATCCCCCATTGACTTAACTTTTGGACTTTGATCCCACCCCAGTCCAGCTTGTCAGCAAGCCAGTCTTGCCCAAATAATGCTGGCCCTGATGTCTTGACAACTTGCACCTCCAGCTGCTTAGTTTGGTCTTTATACTGGACATTGCAGTTGAGTTTCCCATGGGAGTGATCTTTTTCCCAGTGTAGGTTTTAAGGATGATGGGACTCCCTTGTAATTTCTTGTAGCTAAAGTGTAATGGCAGACTGCTTCCTTAAAAGCACATGATTTCTGCTTATGGTTGCCATGATAACAGTAGTATTTACACTTGGGGGCTTGTGACTCTTCCTATCCTTCACCGTGAACTAGCTTATTTAACTCTTGTTTACTAGACTCTTTCCCACCCTCCATCACTTCTACATCTTTTTATGACTGCTCGATAGCAATGCATGTGGACATGGCAATATCAACTGTAAGTTCACCGAGTTTCATTTTCAAGACTTCTTCATCATCTTCTTGTCATGAATGCCTCACACCAATCGATGTCTCAGTCACTTCAGCCACATGGCCATGGTGAACTTAAAATCACTTACTAAACATCTCAAAACAACAACATATTCACTTACTGACTGGCCAGTGTTACCTGCTCTGTTGTTAAACTCATATCTGGCTATGATTGCGGAGTTTGGTGGTTGCAACTGCCTCTGTAATGAAACCAGCAAAACTAGTGGTCTGTGAGAGAAATTACGCACAGACAGTGTGGAGAGCACTTCAGAGACTTGATCATTAACTTTTGTATTTTCAGTTTGCTGCAACACGGTTGGTTTTGTAACTGAACATAACAGGTCATACAACTGGATAGGATATGTTTATATGTTATACTGAACAATGAAACGTTGTTGATGAAAACTGTTTATAATTAGATTCATGGACAGTAAACAAGCTGCCAGGGTTGAGAATTTTGTGGGAGGAGATGTTATGTGTTACAGTTACTTTTGTACATGCCTGTGGCAATGCGCACACATGTTAGCCACACATCTCTGACCTCATTACTTGTTGCAAGTTTGCCATTTTAATTGCTGCTCACGCCTTTCATGTACTAAACAGCACTTATAGAGGAAAAATATCCCATCCTCATTGCCAAACTTGTCATAGATTTGTAGATAAATACACTGCTAAATACACTATTAAAAATGGCAGACATGCAACAAGTAATAGTCAGAGCATACATGTGTGGCTAACAACATACGTGCGCATTGCCACAGGCATACAAAAGTAACTTAACAGTAACCTTGGTGTTAGAAAGAATAATATTATAGATTTAGGCACAGCCGAAAAGTAGAGGTCGGGGTTCTCTGGTATGGGTGAATGGATGTAAACAATGAAAATCAAAAAACAAAAAAAATATTAATAGTATATCAATAAGGGAATGCAGTAAAGCCATCAAGCTTGGCCAAAGTGTTCTTTGGGGCAAGGGCAAGTGCTGTAATCAGTAAAGCCATCAAACTTGGCCAAAATGTTCTTTGGGGCAAGGGCATTGTAATCAAATGAAGAGCTTGGTGCAAAAATGGCCTAAGTGATGATTTTAGGTCGAAAAAGAATTAAAAATTTCTTTTTTTTGCACCCACATAATCTTCAGTGAATAAAAATGTTATTTCCGTTTTTAATGCCTTTGCAGGAGCAGAAAATGAGCTAAAAAGATCAACTAAAATGCATGATCACTCACCGTGGAACAGTAGACTCTCACTGAAATTTTGTCTCTTTTGATACACAAATAGCTCATTTTTTTGCCATGTCATAATTTATAAGTTAATTTCATTTGTTTACGAATTTTGCACAGAAGTTAGAAGTGGGTAATAAGCAATTGCATTTGTAAGTGTTGTTATGAGCCATTTTTCACTACAGAAGCTTCCAGAATGGCATCATTAAGCCAGAATGGTGGTTCGAGGCAATCTTCCGAAAGAACCCAGGTGTAAAAGTAATTTTGCACTTGATCAAGAGGCTATAAAATTTTTTGAAAAACTAAATATGGCAGTTGCAAGTGAACTAACTTTACTGGTCAGCCGTTTTATATGTGGATTCCAACAGCGACTGAAGCATTTTGAGCAAATTTTTACTTCTACAAACCACTAAAAGCACAAAAATTTGTCAGTAACTGTGAGTGGCTCAAGTCTTATAAAAAATGATATAAAGATTGGCAGAAACTCCATACTACAAATATTATTCTCAATAACCCAGAATGCATTTACGTGTTGAGCATGCAAACTCAGTACTCTCAAAACGAGAAATGACAATCATTGCATAAAAAGAATTTGAGTTTAACTTTGTGGAATGGGCATTTCAGAGAGTGCCGTTTGGCAAAATTCCCTGGGAGATCAAGGCCCTGAACCCCCGTAGAGGCTCATGTCTCCTGAGCTCCCTGAAATCTTCTCTGTGTCCTCCCCTTCTGATAAGTTACCACTATCTTCCCTTGGCCCTGATACTGGACAACATAACTGGTAAAATGTTGGAATTTTACTCTGGTCAAGGGGTAAGTACCCTGGTGTGGTAGTACAGGGTGTAAGTACCCTGGTGTGGTAGTACAGGGTGTAAGTACCCTGGTGTGGTAGTACAGGGTGTGCACAGGTCATGGAAAACCTGGAAAGTCATGGAATTTTAGAATTACATTTTCCAGGCCTGGAAAGTCATGGAATTACGATTGGGGTCATTGAAAGTCATGGAAAATTGTACAATTTAGTTAGGACTGTATAAAAATATAATAAAGAATAAAAACCTTGTTCATATCTTAAAGTAACAGCTGTTCTCTTCCTTCATCTTGGCAAATGTTCCAGGGAAAGAGTAATTGAGGGTTCTTTTGATGTATTTTGGCAAAGGAATGAACAATGCAAGGTCATGAAATATTGTCAAAAAATCATGGAAAAAGTCATGGAATTTCAGTACTTCAAAAGAGTGCGAACCCTGCAGTAGTAACTTGTGAACCTTGTTAAGTATTCACAGAATTTTTATCCAGATAATTATAATGTTCCATCTAATCCATGATACTTTTCATCATCAGGAGGCAGACTCGGATCACACTGGTGAGGCAGTGCACACAACGCAACAGACTCTAACATTCTATGAGTTAGATCTTGGTCTTAACCATGTTGTTCGCAAGTATAGTGAACCATTAGAGGAACATGGAAGTCTCTTGATTTCAGGTTAGCTTGATACAGGATTTATTTTGTGTGCTTGAGATCAGTCTTGTCATGATTGACACCTGTAAAAGGATTTGGATATTATCACAAAAATTTTGTTACTGACCAGAGCTGGAAATTATTATCCACCCCCTCACCTAAATCCTTTTACAAGCCTAAGTGGCCTATTGGAGCCAGTGCTTATCTCCGGTTTCTGTAGTGTTAAGCGGATGAGAGTCAATGACTCTCCCTGAACAGGACACTAATCCGTCGCAGGTTAGCCCCCAGCAGAAGCTGGTACTCATTTTACCGACCTCGGGGGGGACAGAAAGCTAAGTCAACTTTGGCGGAAAAGAAGGTCACACAAATTTTCAACACTCGGCTGAGCCGGGGATCGAACCTGGGACCTTGTGGTTAGAAGGCAGAGATCTTACCACTGCGCCAACCACGCCGCCGTCTAACTACTAGTAGTAATAATAACTATAACAGTAATAGTTACGAGGAGCAAGTGTGCAGCACAATTGGTAAGTTCGTTGCCTTCTGTGCTGGAAGTCCCCCGTTCGATACTCAGTGACTCCAACTACTATTTGGACTTTCCTCTAATCTGTGAAGTTTTAGCTTTAAATGCCCAAAAAACGGGGCACTGGCAGGAGAGATAAAGGACGCACTGCCACCTTTCATTGATACCAGTTCTACGAATTGATAAAACTATCGATGTTAAATGAAAGTTGTCTTTTCCTTTGCCTCTGTTAAAATATTACCTTTTCAAAAAATCTAAAACAACTGAACTGGTTGGTGACAACTATAATCTCAGTCAAAATGACTTGTATGGACACATCGAATGATATTCTAATAAAATTGTAGCGTGAACAGGCTCGTATGCTCAAAACTCTTCCGACCATTTGTGCAAATTATGCAACCTTCTTACAACCTCCCCTGTTGCTATTTAGTTCTCAATTCTTACCATCCTTCGGAGCCAATTCGATCTCTAGCAAAAATAATTTATACTAACATTTTATATAACATCATCTTGTAAGTTATTATTTTCTATGCTTCCAGAGTGTGAAGTTCCCGAACACTTTCTACGCCAACCCAACAATGATCACGACAGCGAGTCATCGAAGCGACGGCTCCTTGGCAATCAAACCAGACAACAACGCCATCACCGAGTGGGTCGAGGTAGACAAAATACTCGTATTCTCACAATTTATTTGGAACAGGTTTTTTTTGTTCATTGCAATCAAGTACGAAAATTAAAGCTAAATTTGATTAGAGTGTAAAATTTTGACACCTAATAAATAGTTTGAACTAACGTCGGGTATAAATCCTAGGGCTGCTTGGTTTGGTTATTCAACCTTCAGTACAAAGTACCGAGATTTTATCTTGGCCGAATAAAATGCGGCATGCCAAAGCAAATCTTTTGCTTTTCATTTTGCATTGAATGCAGCTGTATAAATGAGAGGCAGCTTCTGCTGTGGGAGAAACTGCTAGCTAAGCTAAACCTTTAACAAGTCTATTGACCAACTGAATGGAGCCGGTGCTTATCTCCAGTTTCTGTAATGTTAAACGAATGAGAGCCATTCACTTCCCCTGGACGGGACACTTATGCATGGTAGTTTAACTCCAAAAGCCAACTAAAAGCTGGAACTCATTTTACCAACTCCGTAAGGATGGAAAGCTGAGTCATCTTTAGCGGAGGTCGCACAAATGTTCAACTTAACCACTGCCGTAGCTGGGCAAAATTATTTGGGGGCCCAAGTTAGCGGAGGGAAAATCCTTGGAAATTTTTCAAACCATTCATTCCTGAAAATGCACCAAATTTTAAAAACTAGCACATACATTCCACCTGTGCAAAGCGATTTTATTCAACTAAGAACTTGGCGTTGACTGCGGATCACAGATTTCTGTGGCAACAGATAGTCCCCCGGCCCCTCCCCAATCTACGGCACTGACTTAACACTCTCTTTAGAGCCGGGACCTTGTCGTCCCCACTGCGCCAACTACACCATCACTGCTATGGGCTTTGCGAACCTGTAACCGTCGCTTCTTACGTCTCGGGTTGTTTAATTAGGAATTTTGCGAGAAAACTTTGGTAATCCTTACTTTCTTATACAGCCAAGCAGTTTTTCATAACAAATAAGCCAAGATTGCACAGAGTCGATTAAGCGTTCTCTCACTTGTCTGATGTCTCTCCAGAGGTCATTTCCTCAAGTGTTAGATTATTAACATCCCTTTGGCAACAAAACCATAAAATTATGACGTTAATTGTTAAATTTACTTGACAAGTAATGATAGAGCTCGAGGGTGTTCATATTTTTGGTATATTGTTTTTAAGTTAAAATTCTCGGAAAAATTATCCTCGTACTGATCAGCTTCTTATTTATTGGTACCATAGTAATGAAAGCCGGACAAAACACGTATTCATGTATCATTAACACCTAGTTAAAATTAAAAAAAATTGGCAAAACTTGAAAACCTCGAAACCTACCTTCCGCCTTAGGGGACTTCCAATTTTTGAGCGCGATATGTTTGAAATACGTCTTGAGATTCGTTTCTTCGACTTGGTTCCATTTCAGGACGTTGATGTGAAAAGTTTTAAGGTCTGCATGAAAGATATTCAACCATTTGATGCCCGACACGATCCAGTAACAGTACATTACTTAGCTGTTGGCTGTAAGTATAATTACTTTTTAATGAACAGGCCATCCTGACTTGCAACAAAAAGATAATATTAGCCATTTCACATTTCCCCGAAATTTAAACAGGTGAGCGAAACATAGAATTCATATAGAACCTATCGAATAATGGCGGCTATGTTAGTATATTTTTTGTCTTCATTCAAATTAGCCTTTCTAGCCTCGTCTCGAGTAACATATGCTGTTGAAAGTTTAACACAAGGACGAGGCTAGAAAGGCTAATTTGAATATAGACAAAACAATACTAACATAGTCGCCATTTTTCGATAGGGTCTATAACAAAATGGAAAAAAACTTGAATTCAACAAACGAACTGAAAGCATTGTTGTTTTGTAAGATAACAAGGATGGTAGAAATAAACGCAGTTTGCTCAAAAATTATTCAGAAGCAGTGTACGTGAAATACTTGTTCCTGTTATTTCTTGACGAGAAAGAATTTGAATTTGTTTAAATTGTTATTAAGAAACTGGTATATGTAAGAAGCGTGCAGGCAGTTGTGTTTCAAGATATGCATACAAATTTACAAAGCCTTCGCTTCATAGTTGCCAAGATTTGTCGTAGGAGCTCATTCGATTAGTTATAACGATGCTATTGAAATTAGTACTGACTTTGACCTGACATTGCTTTTCTACCAGATCTCCATCCGTGTTTATCGATTAGCTGTCCCTGGTACGAGGTGTGCAAGGCGCACGGACCGCTGGAGGCTAAGTGCGAGTGTGACGAGCCATGTCCTGATTACGAGGCTCAAGTGTGCGGTAGTGATGGCGTCACCTACAAGAACTACTGCAAGTACAAACTGGCCGTGTGTAAAGGAAAATGGAACCTCACCATTGCTCATAATGGAAGCTGTTTTCGTAAGTGTTTGTAGGTTCAAGAGTAGAGCGAGTAGCAGGGAGTCAAACAGGAATAACAATGAATTAGTCTTTCAACACGCTCCAAACAAGACCTAATCGTCTTACTTAATTGGAAAGAATAGTCTGCAGTAAATTTTGTCCACCGAAATCTTTCATTCTCAATCTAGTCTCACTACCAAACTGATTCGTTATTGTTAATTGGCGAATTCTTAGTGCTAGAAAAGTGGGTTTTATTGCCCAACTGAATATGTTTCTAAACATCTTTTATCCCGGAAAAGAATTAATTTGGGTGTGAAGTTGGTCCAACATTACGACTTCAAAACGTTTCATTAGACATTCGAATCGAACCACCGAATATCCACTTAAATCGAATTTTAATCAGTATAATTATTTTTTATAATATAATTACTATTCATCGTTTGTGGGGTAAGGAACAAATACTTTGGATAGTTAGAATATATTTACGTCCAATGTTTTTCTCAAAGCAAGTATGGCTTAAATATTTTCTAACGTTATTTTACTATTGTTGTCCTTTATTAGATAAATAATAAGTTTTAACACGTATTGTTTTTACTGATGACATTCTTCACACATTTCTTTTTAGCTGAACTTATGAATAGACTAAAATAAACGCCATTAAGTTAGAATTGGGGGTAAATAGCTTGACTATACTGTTGTCTGATTAGCAGTTGTTATGGAAACCAAAGCCAAATCTTGCATTTTTTTCTTTCCCTTGATAGCTTTTATTCTTCACCGTGGCCGTGTTGCACTCAACCTCAACACTTCTGACGTACAATGTAAGACGGTAACTTTCACTCCAGCTAACTTTAAGAACTACATGGCTGTGCGTGTAGAGACGTCCATCAACTACTACAGCAACAACGGTTCCTTTGTCCACGATGCCGCGGTGAGCTGGGCCGAGGAGATTTCCGTTTCTTCTTTCCAGGTGTGCGTCCTCAAGGCTGGTAGACTCGACCGCATAACACCTGACAGTGGGCTCACTTACGTTGACTACATCGCATACCAGAGTGCACCCGTTGGGTCCGTGACTAGTGAAGTGCTGCTAAATAATTGGTGGGAAGGAACTACGTGTAAGACTATTACACTACCAGCGGTAAGTGATCTTCTCCCATTGTCACTTGTATCAACAACCACCGGAGTTTAATTTATTTTCTCCAAACATGATTGCCTTCTGAACAATTTCATTATTTGAAACTAGACGAGGTTTTATTGTTTTGTTAGACTAACTTAAAATGACATCTTTGCATACCCGATATATTTTTCACAGGGAAAGTTCACATCTCCTCCGTACATCTTGGTCACCGCTGAACACATGGTTAAGGATCAGAAACATGATGCAGCCACGTCGTGGGTTGAAGAAGTGAATGCCGCCTCGTTTAAAGTTTGTCTAAGGGAGTTGCAAGACTTCGATGGCTTGCATAGTAAAATATATGTGGTAAGTGTGCAAATAAAATATCTTAAAAGCTAGGCATTAAAAATCGGTTAGTTAAATAACGCGAAATACCTTATATAACGGTGTTGCCTCTATCAAAATGATTTTTGGAATTTAAGAATTAAAAATGGCGTTATCTGTTCTTTCAGAACTGGTTGGCTTATGAAAGTTTACCTGCAGCAATGAACTCCCAAAGTCACAAATTGAGCTTTGCCAACAGCGGCACTCCAAACGCAGCAGATAACTTTGCATTCTGTAAGGTAGGGTAGTAACTAAAACATAGATCAAACGATCAAACTTGGACTGATATGGTTCTTAGTTTGTAAATGTAAATAAAACCAAAATATTGCGATTCCGAGTGGGCGTAAGAGTTAAAGAAGCTTTGTTTGCACTAAATGTGGTCTGCAGTTTTGGGTTTTCGAGTTGAAATAACCCTTTCAACGTAAACAAGCCCCATTTTAACTTTGACTTGGTAAGAGATTAGGTGAATCACTCAAGAAAACTTTCGACGCTGAAAGAAACTAGACCTTTGCGGGTACGTCATAGGTCACGTGCCTAGATACCACATAGCAACACGCAACTAGTAAACAAACTAACCACTGCTTTCACGTGTGGAAAGAAGCGAAGCAAAGCAATGATTGTTTTATAAAAATTTTCAACGTTTTTTTTTTATGGTCTTTATTAAACGTCATAAGACAAAAACTACATATCTTATGTTACAATTAAAAAAATAACAAAAAGTGTTTACAACAATGGTTATTATTTATAGTTAAAAAATAATAATATTTACAGCAATTACAGCACAGATGTAG
>JAOCNB020100864.1:0-11496 GCA_026546465.2 Palythoa caribaeorum | reverse complement strand
ATTATAGATCACGGGAATAGTTTCACAATCAAGTTAAAAGAAGCCATGCATATAAAATGGGTTAAACCCATTTTAAATCAACAACTTATGCATGTTAATCTCTCCTTAGAGATTTAAGTTTTATTACAACTCTTTGCATTGTCCTTAGATGTTTTATAAACAGTTCAAATGGATCAAAGCCACACTCTGAAGAAGAGGCGGGTCCCCTCGAAACATGTCAGTTTCGGAAGAATAAATGATCATGAAACTCAAGAATGTTATCACGTCTATCAAGTTTATCATACTTCTGCTACTAAACTAAACTAAACCAAAATTCCAGTCTTCTGGGACCTCGGAAAATGATGAATTTTAAAGCTTCAAATTTAGGTACAGCTTGAATATAGGCGAAGTGAAGTGAAGTATAGGCGATTTTCGAATCTTCTGTACAAGCGCATTGAATGATTTTGTATTGTTGACAATTTCTCTGGCGACGTTCCACGCATGGATTTCACCGTTTTCAACTTTTCGCAATTTCGTGAAAAATTAAAGTCGCCTAAAACTTTTTAATATTTTCGAAAATAGTTCACCAAAGGGGTCTTTTAGGCAAAATATCAAAAAATTAAAATTTTTCAACTGATGCACTTTTCTCGATAATTACAGACAGCCGCTCTTAATCAATGGAAGTAAAATGCATTTCTTTTAGTAGAGCCAAGTTTTTGTCTCTTGTTTACTGGTTACCAGCCTTTCACGGTAAACCAGGCGCCATTTTGAAGTGGATCTAAAAAAGAACTCTACCTGATGCAACTAGGCAAGCGGCATTTCACTATGACAAAATGACACGTGCTAAGATGAGTGACATGAGTCACAGGGTGGTCCACCCTGTAATGCACTTTCAGGTTATCAATGGCCTTCCAAAAGGTTAAGCGCCAGTCATAAAGTTACAAAACTATTTGTTAAAACTATTTTCATCAAACAAATGCACATACATTCGGACTCAACCTGTCTAAGACAAAAAGTTGCGTCATCGACCTTCACTTGCCTATCAATGTTTACTAACTGCCCAGGATCTGTTATTGCCCATTCTCAATCTCTATCGTTTCAGTGACATTTGCATCTGTGTGGCTGGTGTCGTACTTGAGGCTTCTTCAATCCACTCTAGTTTAAAAAGCACTATGTCCACGACTGCAGGTTTCTTCCTTGTTTTTCAGAAACGTTTTGTAACTTCACTTAGCTCCAGGACCTTAGAATTTTTCTTTCATATTTACATCGTAATAAACTGCACTTGGACATCTGTTGGACTTGGTTGCAGATCATACTTAAAGTAACTCGAGTCTTCTCCAAACTTCTTTGTAGGGGAGATTTAATTTATCTGCATTTATCAATAATGTACATTTGAAGTGCGAAGTTACTTCATAGTTAAGATTTATTTTGGAGGGCGGGTTGAAAATTAGTTATTTGTCAATTTCTCTAATCAGTGCTCTTCCCTTATCAAGAGCGAGTTCACCTATGGCCGGCAACTTGAGAACAATTGATTTTACAAAAACCCAACCAGAATGAAGGCTTGGGGTTACTAATCATAAAAATATATTTTTAAGTTCCATCAGTCAAATATTTTTTTCGCAAGACGACTTTTTCTGATTGAGGCCCAAGAGACCACAAAATCACTCCTCAAAAATTGACCTAAAATCGGGCTCTATTCCGAGTCCCAATAATTAGCTTACAAAGTTTTAACATTATGAATGTCTTCTAGTCTTTCTAGTTTATATTGAAGCAATTAGAAATTAAATTTGAGAATGTTGCATTTTTTGAAAATCTTTTGAAAAGTATCACTCGGCATAAACTATTTAAAAATGCTACCTATATGGAGTTATGCTAGATAGAGTTCAACAGTCTAATGCCTTCTCGTTGGCATCTTCAGCTTTTCATCTTCAGTACACTCAGTGCACTGTGGGAAAAATATCTCACTTTCAACCTGGTCTCAGTTACGAGAGAAGTGAATGCAAATATCTTCCTACGCGCAGGCATAGTAATGCTTCTCCATATGATACTCTCAATCGCCACATCGATTTTCTCCACTGACTCTCGATATTTGCAAGACTAAGCTGTCAACTGCAGAGGCCACGCCGACAATGCAGGAATTCCGATCACCAAACCAGTTTTCATATTTTCGAATATTTGGCAAAAGGTTAAACCATCATTGCTTTCATTTATTTCAACGATGGTCCACTTCACAATAAACCAATTATTCACAATAGACAGATAAAATATTATTTCAAGTGGATCTTGTCATCATAAAGACCTCAATTTGCTCTTGTGAACTATGTAGAGTGAAGCGAAGCACAAAAACACAATGGTAGACATGTGGTTCACACGGTAAAATCGAATTTGAACCTTGTAAGCCTCGGTCTGATGTGCCAACGACGATTTTTTTATTGAAAAAAGGCATAAAAATATTTTCGAAGAAAAAAGTTGTGATCAAATTGTTGATGAACCATTAATATCTTTGTTTTTCGAAAAATTGTGAGAGATGAATGGAGATTTTACGACTGCATGGGAATTTCAGCCACTCCAATGTCATCAGTTATTAGTCGAGGCTGTACAGGTTCCTTACCCAGCAAAAAAGAGTAACTGCTTTGGAAATCCTTTAAACAAACCACAGAGTATGGTGTCGATGTCCAATCTTGTTTCTTCAACTTGCGCTTGATACACACAAATTTTATCTATTGCTTCAAGATTCTCTTTGCCTCGGGTCGCGTATCATTTAAAATTGGGAAATGATTTGTTGCTATCCATTTGCAATATCGGAGATATTATTACAACTCGTAACAATGCTATATTAATGATATCTTGCTGTTGTATACTATTTCTGGTTTGGATTGTTGAGGTGTCTGATGGAAAACAAGATGTTCTTGAAAATGAGGTATCAAGTGCACTTTCAGCTTCTGCTTTATGCAGCTTTTTGAGTCATTCCAGATTTTTTGAAGTTCCTATTGAAAAATAAACAGAACACTGTTCATGTCGTCGGCTTTTCCGCTCTCAATTTCAGGAGTTTATGGTCTTGAGTAAGCAATTGAAAGCTTGATCAAAAGTGTTCTCTTTTATCGCCAAAGCATGACGTTGCTTGTACTTTATATTAACTTTACTGATGTAGGAGGCATGACAGGCTTTGTGGTATTTTCCTTCCACTGCTGTAAGATCATAGTTAACGGACTGAAGAACGTTTGACAGTTCGTGGTCTTCTCTTGCTTCAGCAGATTCTGGTGCTATTGCATGCTTCAAAGGTGGCAATGTTGATCAGCTTTCTGTCCTTTTTCGATGTTACATTGCAATTAAATGCACTTTAATCTAGCTTGTGATTGAACAACACCACTTGAAGATTGCAGTATTCACAGTATTGGAGAGTTTGCTTGCTGGTGTAGCTTCATTGTGCGATGAGTGCCACAAAGCGATTTTTCCGTCTGTACGTTGTAAATTATCAGATGAAAGGCGTTACGATACCTCATCTTGTCAAATTTTTAGAGCAGATATAACTTTCCTATAGAAGAAGGCTCTGCCGTACGCAAAACATCATTGCTCATTTGGCAAAAAATGCACCTTTCAAAACAAGTTTGTTTTCACTTTTTTTGGTGGCTTTGGAAGAAGGTGCCAACCGTCGTCATCATCCATCGTCTATGGCATTTCCATGACAAGCTACAAGTGACTCAGATTTGCTAAAATACTGGCCATATGTGCCGGCTGCCATTCATACTTGTGGTGAAAGACAATAGTCGAGGTGTTGGTTAACAAATTGAATTAAAAATTATAACAGACGTTTGATGTGTTAAATGCTGTTAAGTTTTCTTTCAATTTGTGGTTGTAATATGAATCCGAGCCAAACACAACTCTTTCAGAAAACAGACCGCGTCAGGGACCAGTTCATTTCGTTTTAAAATTGAAAGCACGCTTTCAGTTTTATATAACTTATAAGAACCAGTAGAATTTTGGCCGAGGATCAATTGTTCTCAAGTTTTGACGAAATTTCAGCCTTAAATGTTCTTAAGCTGTACTTGGTCTAAGAGTAAAAGTATACAATTAGAGCAACTGAAAACGAATTAAATCATTCTCAGCCGTCGATTGTTTTTTACCTTAATTTTCTCGTTGTTCTCGTAGAATTGTTTCTTATTAAAAAGTGTCTAAACTTCAATACTATTTTGGTCAAACTAATGTGGCAATGACGAACTGCATTTTCAAAGTCTGGGGCCAGTTCATGCATTTTATCTTTGAGATCAGTATAAATATAAATTGAGAACAGAATGATTTATAAAAATGCACTGTATTTTATATGACACGAAAGAGAAACTGGGATTGAACATTTGGTCATCTTATTTCTCTCAGTTTATTGCGGCTGATGCAAATTTCGTTCAGAGTTTGAAGTTGGTTTATTTATACCAATATTCAATGTTCCCCTTTAGAGTTCAGAAACCAAAATACAAATAAGCACAGCGTATACTTTCCGAAAATAAAGTCATTCATGAAACCTGGTTAAATACTAAACGACCGTACGATGAATACATGCTTTTTTCAAGAACAATTTTTAAGAACCCCAAGACTGTGATTTTTGCCCAATAAATAAGAACAATTTAAGGCTGGATTTTTGGTTAGACAAATTTCAGTTATCTTTATATTTGTGGCTATGTTTTTACAAAACGTTATTTTCGTTCAATCAGAAACGTTGTTTTTACTTTGAGTCTAATGTATGACAAACCCGTGCCTCAACTGAGAAAAATTCCAGTTCGACGCCACTATGTAGCATGATATTCTTGTCCATAACATTTGAACTAAAAGCTTCATTTAGAGATACTTTCTTCGCAGATCTTTATTGTATTTTACACATACACTTAAGACACACCAGATTGGAGTAAACAAGAACCAATTAAAAAACCAATCAAAAATTAAGAACAAATTTAAATCGCCAAAAAAATAAAGAAATAAGTCTCGGCCTGAATTCACCGGTTCTTATTTAAAAGCTTGTATTTGCCCAAACTGATTTAGAAGCTACAAACAGGCCGAGGCCGTGAACTCTTGGGCAAGCAAGCTGTATTTGGTAGTTGCGACAATAGTTTTTTTTCCAAGGATGTATTGAATTTGTGTTATAACTTTTATTTTAAAATGTATGACACTGGAATTGAGTCGTACTAACTTACAGTTAAAATCAAAACCGTTGGGAAAAATTGATACAAAAATTAAGAACATTTGAGAAAGCGTATGTGTGCACTGTACAGTTAGAGAGTACAGTTGCCTCTATATCAAAAATATAAGCGTGTCAACTGCTTAAAATTTTTATTGTATACAAATCCCTAACAACAGTAAGAAAGACCCAGTGCGAAAATTCATTTTGTTTCTCTTGTGTTCCTTTAAGCAATGAATCAAAAAATTCTAAAAATACAATATAAAAGTCACTCCTTTTCTTTTGTTTTCACATTTGTATAGCATTTTTATATTTTTACCTAATGTTAAAAACCCAGTCCACAAACTGTTTCGATGTCAACAAAAAGAAGTTGCGTAACGATATTTGCTAAAATATCCGAATTCAAACCACTACGTATGTAAATTAATGCAGGTACCATTGTTCAAGTCAAAGATGGCAACAACTCGAAAGTTTCAAATGAATGAAAAAGATCACTACAAATTTTTTTTGCAAAAAAAGATACAGTGATCAGTTCCGCATTGGTTTTGTTCAACGCAAATCGCAACTGAAAATTCAGTGGAGTTAACTTCCAATGAAAACAAACAAATCAGTTATTTCTTTGCTTTTCTTGAACGGCTAATACTATTGGCCAACGATTTGGCCACTGCCCTTGTTGGCCCCTCGGAGGAGGCATTCTGATGCGATTAGGGCGATCTCATTGAAGTGGCTTGCCAGCTTTCCGTGGTCCTCAAGCTTCCCAATCTTATCTAAAATGTACTTGATTACGTATCCTAGAGAAAACACATCGCTGGCAGGACTTGGAGGCTCACTGGACGACACGACTTCTGGTGCAAGCCAGGGAAACTTGCTTGATTTTTTTGGTTTCTCCAATTTCGAGGCCGATTTCACTGTACATGCCTTCCCAAAGTCAATGATGACCACATCCCATTTTTTTGGGGCGAAGTGGCAAACAACATTGTTCTGCTTCAAATCTTTGTGAAGCCAGTTTTGTTCATGAATGAACGTCAACCCCCCAGCAAGGCTCTGGAACGCAGACGCCCATTCGCTTACCGAAGCGAAAATTTGTGAACTGACTGCCTTTGAAAGGGTGTAGCCTTCATCAGCTTTCCTGAAAAACTGACTTACTATCAGATAGGGCTTGACAGTAATGTTTAGCCCAATGAAGTGCGGCAGGCACGGGTGATGTTTTTGTGCTTGACGCGAATACATAACTGCCGCTTCGTGTTTCACTTCCTCCCACTTCACTCCTGTATGAAAGGGCTTCACAATAACGGGAATGTTGCCGCGATACACTTCGCACATGCATTCACCAAAACTTCCACCTCCAACTTGTTTAGGATCTACCCTCTCCAGATGGCTGCATGATATAATGGGCATGACCGGCCACTTTGGTCGTGGCTGCTTGCCAGTTGCACGCACACCAACATTCTTTTTCGTGTGTTCGATCTCTTTGTCTTTGCCATTGGTTTGCTGTGAGCCTTTGTCTTCACCCGCCTGCTCCAGATCAATCCTTAAGCACCTTCCCATAGCATTTCGCTCTGTCCTCTTATCCTTGTCTTTTCTTTTCTCTTGCCTCAACTCCTCATGCGCATCTCGCCTCCTTCTCTGCCTTCTCCTCCTCTGCTCCTGCTTGCGTTCTTCCTTGTCATGGGCCCGAAATCATTCACAACGAGGTGGTAACGGTGAGCGGATTTCCTCCATACGATTTTAGCAACCGTTTATAAAAACGGATATAATTATACAAACAAGTATTACAAAATGCTGAACAAAAACTTAATGAATTCTAAGATAACTGTTGTTTCTAGAGTTTGGAGAGTTCTAATTGGATGTTAATATCACGGTTACACAGCCAGAAATCATGCATCACCCCTGCAGTGCGAACGCGCATCATGCCCAAGGCCTTCAAGACCAACTTTTTTAAATTTCAATCCAAACTTGTATATTTATTAAAAACATAAGAACGTTAAAGATGAATACAGTTAGATAACAAATGAATACAAATAAAAATAATGATTTAAAAATAAGGTGTGAAAAATCCCATCAGAAACTTGAGTGCAGACCCCGGGCGGTCGGTGATGGGAAACTTAATTACTCACATTTTTGAAACCTACCACGTGGAGTTTGTTTCACTCAGGCAGAAGCACCAAAACAAAGACTAGCTGTCGGACTGGAAGGTGTTAAAGCAGTTCAGTTGAACCAGCCACGTTCCATTCACTTCAAATCACTTGTTTTAAAATGCCAAACAACACAGTAAAATTTTTTTGCAACTGCGATCGTTGCGGGCGAAGATTCACCAATTCCAAATTGCTACAAAAGCATAGAATTTACCGACACAGCCTAGTAAACACGTTGCATCCCAAGTTCGTCTTCGCTAGCGGAGACGAAGCGATACGTCCAGAACAAATACAGCTGGATCCACATGGCGAGAAAATTGGGTACTACCGCAAATGGCTTGGCAGAGTCGCAGAAAGAATTAATGGGGCTCATCACCCCAAGTTCCCAGGTACCTAGTATACTAAGCGATTTTACATACTAGTATGAGTAATTGAGTCTTTTCTGTTGAATTATTTGGGAACCACAATTCAAAAATCAATCATATCACTACTTGTTGATAATGGTTTGTACCTTTGAAATGGCGTTGACCAACCTAGGTTTTCCAAACACTGGGCTACAGTTTTTTTTCTATATTCACAGTTTAATGAAGGCGAATGTTCAATTGTTTCAAATTCAATTTCCTGAAATTCTGTAATAATGACAAGCACAAAACTTCCGTTGGTGTTAGACAAATAATGGCGGCACTTTAAAGTGTGTTTTTTTTTAAAAAAAAAAGAACCAGTGAGCTGCAATCGGGTTAAAACGTTGTAAACTTTATTTATCCAACGCGTTTCGTATGAAATAACAGACTTCTTCAGGGAGTTTACAAAATAATCAGTTACAGCCATATACCGGGTCAGGGTGGCACTTCAATGTATAATTAAAGTATAAATGTGCTTATGCTGATCAAACCTCTTACTTTTGATTTTTCCGTATAATCAAAACAGGACGGTGGTTTAAAATAGAGCTTAACCAGATGCCAAGAGCATTCTTCAGCCATGTTCTGTGGAAGCTAGACGTCCCACTACACAGCGCACGGAAGATGCGCCATTATAGAGGCCCATTTATATCAAGATGCGCAACGAAACTAACATACCGTATTTGGGACATCAATCAAGTCCGTGATTTGTTTGATGAGGCCGGAAGTGAAGTGGTTGAAAGAGCTCTTTTCACCAACTGGGAGCGCACGAATGATGCAGAGGATCCAGCTCTTATGGAAGACCCCATAGCAGCACTTGAAGCGGCAAAGAACTTGGCCAACCACCCGGAGCAGCTTGGCATTCCGACTTCGTCAAGCACCATGATCGTTGGGGAAGGAGAAGGGCGGCAGACGCGGGAGTTTGAGCTACAATGGTGGCCATATCTATACACAACCTCTGCCTTCGGAAAGCTATCACTCCGGTTCTTCTTTAATAAATTTAGTTTATGAGTTCCGTTTTCTTAACAAAAATTAAAAACTGGTTGTAGCAAAAAACCTATTTAAGGTAATTTATTGCACCAAGGAAGTGAATAACATGTACTTTACACTAGTAGTTTCGTTTTGTCGCACATCATGAATTTATCGGCGGTTTTTATGATACAATAGGCCATTTCTTAAAAAGCTGATGAATTTGATAAAAAGAAAACAGACAATCACTTTGAATAGCAAATAAGATATCGGATTTGATGTTAAAAAATAGACATCGATGTTGTTACGGGGGACTAACTTTATTTAAGAAGAACCGGAATGATAGCTTAGCATAATTTTCGTCTTAGCTTAACATTATTTTCGTAGGTATCATGGAACGTTTTTTTATCATTGCCGAAAAGGCCTCATCCACATTGCTTGAAATATTGTAGATACTTGTGAAAATATAGCATGATGTTTCACGAGATTTTGAAGCTGTCTGTGTTGAACGAAAGTTTTGGGGTTCAAATTGTCCTCCCTCACGGATCTAACCGGCGAGTCGCCAGTCCAATCTGCAGCCTTCTGGGCGACACCACCTACTAGAAAGCACCAAGGGATGATTTCAAAGTGAACCACAAAACTCTGTTTCTAGCAGAGATACCGAATTTGTTGTTTTAAAATTACGAAAGTAAAATTACCAAAGATAGGTAACGAACTGCAAATGCCTAGAGGAATAGCGCAATCTGTGATAGTGGTATTGTATTATTTCTGTGCAGAATTGTAGTTGCAAATTATTTTCAAAGAAATCATGATAAACCGAGGTTTCTTAAAACACGTAGTGATAAGGCTTTAGCCAAAATGCTTGAAATATTGTACATGTGAAAAATAAAGCAAGCGTGATGTTCATTAGATATTCGAAGCTGTCTGTGGTGAATGAAAGTTTTGGGGTTCAAACTGTCCCCCTCCACGGATCTAACCGGCGAGTCACCAGTCCAATCCGCAGCCTTCTGGGCGACACCACCTACTAGAAAGCACCAAGGGATGATTTCAAAGTGAACCTCAAAACTCTTTTTCTAGCAAAGATATCGAATTTGTTGTTTTAAAAATTACGAAAAGGTCAGTCGCACAACTCCATGTACTAATTGCGAACTTGAAGAATTCTACGAACATAGCTAAATTTGGTTTCAGCAAACGTACAATTTTATGGTTCGTAATTACAAAAATGAGGTACCACCGGTTTGTGTAAGTGCAAATTTAGTTTACTAAAATGCATACTCAGACGAATCGCATTTTTTGTGAATTCTTTCATTTTGTGGCTAGACAGGTTTCTGGCCATAAATATCTTAAAAGATGCCATGGTCTTGCCGTTCTAGGTACGCATTTTTCAGATTTGGTTTTGCTTTATTACAGTCCAGCAATCTAAAGAGAATACGTTTCATTTGTAATAATACTAATCGCCAGCCTGCATCTGTCATATCCATAATAAGACAGGATATTTAACACCACCATCCACGTGAAGGTGCAGGTCTGTCTTACTCAGGAGAGGCTTTATTGGCAATACACACTGCCAACAGACCACTCAGAAAATGGAAGGCGAACCTTATTAAAAGGAAAAGTGTGAAAACTGAAATTCATCAGTTCGAAGTCAAGCTTGACCTGAAGTGGTCTGTTAGAGGCGCATCATGAGTCGTTTTGGTGGCAAAATTATCACCCTCTTTCACAGGAATTCCTGCTGCATCGGCGACAACACCTGGATGCAGGGAGGGTTTCAAGAACGTTCTTTTTCTTCAATTAGGGATTTAGCACGTTTTCAGCTGCTGGCAACTGGCTCCAACAATTGATTTGACGCATTAACTCAACACGTTTCTCTCCCATTTGTTCAAAGGTCCAATCGAACCGAGGCATCTCAGACCTACCTGAATTGATGATATGCCGTGCGGCTAAGATGACTCCCACACCACAGCTCCCTGAGCCTTCACCACTTTTTGGTTGAAGTGGCATCCCAAACCTCTGGATATTGAATTCCCAGTTGTCACAAACCAGAGATTCCTCATCTTGGAAAATGTTGTGGAGGCTGGTCAAAATCTTTCTTGCTGCCTCAGCAAGGTTATCTGGGGGTGCACTTCGAAGCCCATCATCATAAAGCAGCTGCTTTCGGTCGACATCCAAGCAAAGTAGACCCCAATGAAGGAGCTGTGGTCTGTCAATATGGACTGGTATCAGGATCCTCTTCAGCAGTTGTGGTACTGTTGATGTCGTACACAGCTGCAGTCTCTGACCCAAACTATCTTTACCAGCTGCAGCACTTGACGCCCAAAGAAGTGCAGTACTTGGCAAAGCCAAAAAGGAAAAATTTACGCATTTAGACTAAACAACTTTACCTTTCCATCATTATTTTCAATCACATATCCTCTTTTTTGAAGCACAACGGGCTCCCTCTAAAATCTCAACTTTTTTTTGTTTCGTAAAAGCCCGTAAAACATCAACAAACCATGCCCACTAAACTTGCAAAAATTTTCCACAAGAATGGAACGTGAAAGCGTGTGTCATCACGGGATAGCTGTTGACCCAGGGCTTCTCGGAAATGTCACGCAATGATGTGACAGTGCAAAAAAGCAATCGTTTTGAGAACTTCGCAGCGATTCTACTCTCTTGAATGCTCGGTGACCACCATTTTTCTTTCCGTAGATCACTTCCTTTCCTAATTTTGTCCATTTTAACAAAAAACAAAACAAATCTGTGCGTGAAAAGTTACAAATATTTCACCTTTCATGCTCTCGTTCGATCGAAGTTTTCTTTCTTAGACTAATATGTACCGTTTTTCACGGTCTATTTCACCTCAGAAAAA
>JAOCNB020100841.1:0-11498 GCA_026546465.2 Palythoa caribaeorum | reverse complement strand
CTGGACGAGACGGGCGCAGTAGAAACACAGGACTAACGCTATACTGAGAAATCAACGTTTAACACTGAGCTAAACTTCGTCTGACGACAAATCTTGACAATCCAAAAGTAACCCCATAAAGCCTAAAATAAAAGTAAATCAGCTAAAAACTCGTTTTCCTCAATAATTGACTTGTTTTAACATAATTCGCAATTCCGGCTTCAACGCTGAATCAAATTTATTCTGAAAAGTTACAGTATACATAGACGAAATTCTTTAATCCCCGGTAAATTCGTTTTAGGTAACAAAGAAAAATCCGGAACCACGATTTGTAAACAAAGACTTAATGATGTTCTAATTTTGTTATAAATGGCATTCAACAGAAAAGACAAAAATGGGAGCTGTTATTGACAGAAGACATACTTTGCTATCTTCTCGACTTTGCATTCCGGATACTCTAAAACTAACCAATTTCAAATAAGTGTAAAAAAATGTTTAGTATTCAGGATTAAGGGCTCAACTTATCAGCGCGTTAAAGAGGCTATTCTTAGAAACACGGAACTGAGCTACTTAGTAAAAATTTTGAGCGAAAAATTACTATTGGAACCCACTGATAGACCCCTCGGACTGCCGGCTCAATGTTTTCGCAATACAGTCCTCTCGGGAACTAAGATGCTTTCTTTAAGCTGAACATCCTTTCATGTCTTTTTCATGACCGCATCTGAAATAAAAATCTTATTTCCCAAGAGGACTGTATTGGGAAAACATTGAGGCAGTATGAGGAGGTCTATTGTATTAGAATAGAATAAACAACGAAATAAAAATTTCATACATATTTTTAGAAGAATCAGTAAATTTTGATTGAGATGCATTGCTTTGCACAAATTGAGCGTCAATTATTTAAACTTATATTAAGCTATAAAAGTGTTCAAGTTTAAACATTTTTAGATAATTGTAAAGATTTTACAACTACAAGCAAAATATTATGAAATGAGCGTCAATTGTACCTAAATTAATCTTCTACACCGTTAAAAATCATGTCTTCAGAACTCGGAGTCTGTTCACAATTATTTCATGCACTTTGATTGAAAGGTCTTAAAACAAAAAAAAATACATTTTACAGTGCACACGCTGATGCGTGCAGTAGATAAAAATAAATTCTGTATTTATAAAATGCTTGACCTAATTTGCTGTATGAATAAAAGTTTTGTTTGCTTCCGAAGACGAACCTCTATTGCTTTTAGTACGTTATTCTTTATAACTTCTGGGCAAATTTGAGCCTCGTTTTTATAGAAATTATGCATGAGCAATCCTCAAGCAAAACGTAAAGAAACAAAAAGCGTTAATATTCTTACAAAAATGGTGAAAGGTTCCGGATATAATTCACTGAACCATCCCATCCCCTACACACCCCTCCTAGGCAAATTCACGGAGAAAAAAAACGATTTAACTTTATAGATTAAACCTTCCAATCGAAAAAGAGGTACTAAAAGAAAGCAAATGATTGAAAAGCAGCGAGTTTTACACATCAGATAACTTGCATTTACTACTAATACAGAGCAGTAAGAGTAAACACACTAAAGGTAGCGCACGCATGTTCCTCTCTCTATGTAGGATTCTTTATGCAGGATAAGCTCCAGTCGTCTAACTAAAAAACTTAAAGTCTCTCAGATTGATAACTCGAATATACAAACTTAGCTTGAACGAGACAATTTTATTTATAAATAAGTGTTGCAGAGTGTTAAACAGGTTGGCGTAGCGTTCATCAATCGCGTCAGTCCCTTCTCTCCGAACTGGGATGGAATCCTAGAACCCGCACTTGGGCCGATATTTGTCAGCTCTCGAGTTTTTCTCTTGCTACTCCGGTTTTTCTCCGTCTCCAAAACTGACTTTGAGGCCAAGTTCTGAGCCGTCAAGCGATTTATCATTAACCTCTGCCTAAGAAGAATTGGCAACCTCGTCCTTCGCAATTGACATTAAATACACGCTTCAGTTTTTTATAAGAACCAGTAAATTTTGCCGAGGCTCATTGTTCTTCAATTTTTTGGCGACTTCAGCCTCAATTTGTTCTTAATTTGTTCTTATTTCTGTGAGCGGTTTCTATTGCAGAAAAAAACAAAATAAAACAAGATATTGGAAAATGAAACGCCTTGCGCCACACATGTATTGTATGGCTGAATTGAGAGGCGAACTACGTTAATTGTTTGTTGAGCAGTCTTTACAGTGAATCTTTTTATGTTTTATGCTATATCGCTAAGTTTTAGTCAATTTTCTATCACAAAAACTTTCCTAGTCATTAAGCCTCAGCCTGAGCTTGTTCTTAAATTGTTCTTAAACTTTGGCGAATTTGAGCCTCGTTGTTCCTATAAAGTTACTCTTATTAAAAAAAAGCATGTAAAGTCTTTATTAAAGTCTTTATTAAAGTCTTTATTTAAAGTATTTTACAAAGCGCTTGTGACAAATTACAAAAACAAGCAAATGGAAACCGACCAAGCAAGGATGAGGCCGGGAGAGACTGCTGTCCTCACATTTTAATGAAATGCTTATTTTCCTTTAGAGATCATCCTTTGATAAAAATATTTAATTTGTACCGAATGTGAATCACCCTAATATCAAATTCGTTGACCTTTTTCTTCCGTTTAAAATTCAAAGATCTTTTTTAAAATACCTTCCACTAGTGCAAGTTTTGAAATTAGATCAAGTCCAGTTTTTTATGGAAGTCCGTGGAAGTTACTATATTTCTCACATTTCTTGAAGAGTTCACATATTTTTTTTACATGATGACGTTTCAATGTTTAATATTTCAGTTATCCCTCAAAAACTGATTTCCAATGGTCTGGCCTTTAGTACTATTTGACCTTCGCAATGCCAAGCAAAATTTATCGGATATGAAGATAACAAGAACTCTTATCGCTTATTTTTGGAGAAAAGATCGTGAATTCTTCATTAAATGCGTAAGAAGAACATGTAGTATTTATTTCTTGTACGAAGAAATTGAAATATAGAGAAAGTTGTCAGATAACAGAGTGGAATGACATCAGTTGACCTATGATTTCAACAGTTAAAATTAAGCATCTTACATGCATGAACACTTTAAAAAGTATTTCTTACTTTTTTGAATTTATCAAAACATTGATCTCAAATGGGTTTTGCATTTTTTCTGGAATGATTTTGCGAACTATTTTGTTAAAACGAATATAAACTTATCACGATATCTATATGTATACTGAACGAAGATAATTCATACTTCTTTCAGCCATATGACACCTTTAAAACAGTGCTTCAAATTTGGACAATGACTTTCCACTCCAATTTCTTAGCAATGTAAACAGTTAATTTCAAATCAAAAACCTTTATACGTATAACCATAATATACAGAGGGTAGATTTTTATTTTTGTTTAATAGACCTCTTGGCGTCCGCTGACAACAAAAACGGAATCGATCAGGCTTAGTATAGTTAAAAGTGAAGATATAAAAAATGACGTTTTTACATCGACGCTTTAAAAAAGAGGCGCCTTTTTAATAATATCCTCTTTGAAATTTATACCGCATTGTGATCCGATGCGAAGACAAGATTTTTATTGTTAATTCAAAAATTGCAGCTTATATTAGCGTCTACAAAATTGGAAACAAGACCATGGATTAAAAATTTGACCCTGCGTTAGTGATATATATTCTGCTTTCGAACAACTGGGACAAGGTACTAGGTATATAATATAATATAATATAATCATTTTGGAGCATTAAAAAATTGTTTACGACTATATTTTGTATAGAAAAGAATCGATTATCTTCGGGTAAATCTTATGCGCAAGTTTTAACGCGCATTTATTTACTGCTATCATTAATGTTAGATCTGGCACACGCTGTGCTTGCACGTACCTGACTGAAAAAATACTTGTTTACAAATCTGCATAGCGGGAAATGAAATAATTTCCTGATAATCAATGTCAGTCTGGCAAACCGGATTACTACGAATGTGACGTCTTTTCTTTTTATTGCGATGAAAAACCGCTGACAGCTTCATGTTTGAAAAATTCCGAAAACGGCAAAAGGGGTTGCTATTCAACAAATGTTCATCAGTCAACGAGATGATTTAAAGCAATTAACACCAACGTAATTGACAAAACGATATGGTAGAAGCGTCGACCAAAAACAAGCTAATCGTGCTAATTAACTTGACAGAAGCTTCATTAAACATGATTAACTTTGGCACGCCTTTAAAACGAGTCAAGTATAAACACAGCACTCAGTAAGCCAAACTTAACCCCTGATGCGAAAGTAGAAACTTTTGAATATCGCATCTCTTATCTGAACACAAGTCTTTCAACAGCGAGGATTAAAAACTTAAACTTCCTAAAGAGAATAGGAAAGATTGCAAAGATTTCATCTAAGACCCTCTTAAGTCACTTAAAAAATAGAGGATTTTGCCGGAAGTGACAAAACATTTTTTTACCACCTAAAGCCTTGCGTCGATAAAAAGATACGCAGCAAATTTCCATGTCTGAAGTTTTAATTTTCACTATGTAAACTTTACTTACGAAAAGCAAATGAATGCCAAGTTATTTAATCTTCTAACTTGAATTAGACGGAAAATGAAGTTTACTTTTGTTATGAGCTAACTTTTCTTTTTCAAAACTTTAGATTCTTACCACAAATCAAATGATTTCATGTTGTTTTCGTCAAGAAATTATCTCCTTTTAGTGATCGATTTCTTTTATCAGGCTGTCATACACAGACTCACGACATAGTAATCTGCATTTGAATACGTCTAAAAATCTCGCCATGCTGGTAAATAAACCCGTCACATAACCAGCAGCAAGACGTGCAAACGGAATGTTCGTGTAATCCTTTCCAGTCAACTTGAAAAACGAGGGCGCTTTATGAAGTGAAAATACACGAAAGGTTTTTAATGTCAAGCAAATTGTTAAAACAATTATAGATATTTAATGCAGTTTCTAGCGACAAAGACGTTTAGTTTGACACATCTGAACTAACAATAGCACAACTTTGGTCCAAACAAAGGATTTGTATTTATCAAATACGGTATGTCAAGAGGAATTTAGCATGAAATGTTCCATTCTAGCTCAATGTGCAATTTCTTTTTTCTTTCCTTTTTACAAAACTATGTCACTACGTCAGCAAAACACCCACTATTGACTGTGAGGAAATAAAGCAAGCTATTTAATGGTATTAAACAAAACATTCCTTTTTAAACTGAATACCTGTCATTTTTGTCACTAAATGCAGAGTGTGGTTCATTTCTAACGCCTCTCGTGTGTGCAGGAAGGCAGCTCTGGCTACCGCTTTTAATGAATGCCAACGAAATCAAACAGATCCCATGACTGATACCGACAAGTCTTAGAATCGATTAGATAAAACTGTCAACTGGAGGATTAATTTGAGTACAGCAAGCTTTGATATCAAAACTAGAGGTGAATTAGTGAAAAAATCGAATCTTCTCATCGCAAATTCAACTTCATATCAACAATAATCAAAGTGGCTATGCGGTAAAGAAGTGTTTGAAAAACCCCTCGCTGCGTTTTTTTCGTGCCAATCTAACGGCATTTTTTTGTGTATATTTTGAGATTTCTAAGGCGTTTGAGACACAAAATAAATTGAATAACCACAGTGGCGGTGTTTTTCACACACCCCTTGATTGACAAGCTGAAAGTTATTCTGATTTTGCCGCGATTGTGATTTTTGCAAGTGACATATCTTGCTGGAAACAAAATTCCTAAGTGTTTTCTTCGAAGATTTTGAAAGGAAAAGTTCCAGAAAGGGATCCGCCCCTTCCAGGTGATGAATTGGCATAATTTGATATGAAATGCAAAGAAATTTTGTATTCATCTGAAATGTCATCGTCAATTTCTCATCAAGCTTTGAAATACAAAACAAACATAATCTCGGTCAATGTTTATACAGAATTCTGAGTTGAAAACAAAGAAGCGCCTACCCTTACATTGGCTTACACTAGTTTATTAACTTAGGAGGTGCTGTTGACAGCTCAGCACAGAAACTATTGGTTGAGGGCAAGTGATAAATCTTACCGTGAATTAGTAGGCTGGTAAGATTTTAATTGGGCCATTTCTGGAGAAAATCTTCCGTCCGGATAAAGATCGCTTTTTGTATTTTAACCAGCATGAGACTTTTTACAGCAAAGTATTTAGTAACAGAAACTATTTATAGTTATCTAAAATGAATAAATAAATGTATTCTTATGGCTGATTTATCTGCAGGTGTAGGACACAGGAAGTGAGTCATTTGCGATGGACTTTCAAATACAAAAGGAAGCTGCCATTCATAGCTTGTCTCGACCAATCAAATAAAAGCTCAAGGCAACCGTTTCGTTGCAAATCTGCTGAGAAAGTTTAGCTTTGTCAAGTGGAAGATGTTGCTTGCTATAGGGGGAGCAATTTTAAAAGTGCAAGGTTACTACTACTTCCTCTGCTTTCAAAGAAAAGCTACTTAAACTCGCCGTGAACAACAGCGTTCATTTCAGAGCGTCTTAAGAGACGATGATGCTAATCCAGTTCGGCCAGATCATATCTCCACTGCTCCTTTTCTGCACGGTACAACTTTCGTTCAGAATTGCTTTCTCTTGCGGTCCCGGTCCCGGTGGTTTTCGTAAAAGACCTAGTAAGGACCTTGTTCTGTATGAAACAATTCCAAAAGTTAACGAATTATCTCAAGGTGGAAGTGGTCCGGCGAAAGGCAAAATTACAAGAAATTCACCTGAGTTTAAAAAACTTGAGCCGGCCTACAGGACAGACATCATTTTTAAAGACGAAGAGAAATCTGGAGCTGACCGAATCATGTCGAAGGTACCGTTCTTTCATTTGTTTACATTTGGTGTCTTGTCTTTCAACACGTTTTAAAACTCAGCATGGGAACCCTTCTAAAACGCACCAAGTTTAATTGCATACACGTGTTACTTCGTTTTATTCAAAATTTGTTTGTAATGTGGATTTTCCAGCCCTCCAGCGTGCAAGCGGTTTCATTCATTCATGCAAATCTGTGACCGTGAGCTTTTCTTTCATTTACGTTGTAGAGATGCAAACAAAAACTATACAAACTCGCCAATTTAGTCAAGACTCAATGGTCAAAACAAAGATTGCGAGTTATCGAGGCGTGGGACGAAAACAACGAACACGCTTCGGACTCGCTGCATTACGAAGGCCGGGCAGTTGACATCACTACGTCTGACAAAAATCCCTCAAAGTACGGCAAACTTGCTCGACTTGCCGTGGAAGCCGGATTCGACTGGGTAAAATACGCAGACAAGGAGCATGTCCATGCTTCAGTTCGCGACGGTAAGTGATAGTTCTTCAGATTTAATCTTTCTACTCCAATTTCCATCATTTTCAAACTGTTCTATTGTGATTTATTATGTTATCTATTTCCAATGTCGGTTTCATCAATGAAAGTGCAGTTTGTTGTTTTCCGTTACGCATTCTGTGTGTATTTTTCTCGCGGGAAAACTTGCAAAGTCATACAATTTTGTTTGAAAATCTAATTTATTTTAAAGTAGTTTACGGAGCCCCTGCCTATGTAAAAACCATCATTGATGAAAACAAAACAACAGGGGTCGGTTTTATTACAAAAGAAAGCAACCCCTAATTAGCCAGTTAACAGCATGATCGTCAATTTCGTGCACGCACTGCAAAAAATTTTGAATATGCTTGCATTTGCGTTTTACAGACAGCTACGTTGATCCGACGATTCGCGAGTGCTTCCCTGACGATGCCAGAGTTAAACTAGAAAATGGAGCTTCAATAAATATGACGGAACTGAAAATTGGTGACCGAGTAGAAACTATGGACGACCGCGGCCAAATCGCCTTCAGCGAAGTGCTAATGTTTTTGGACTACAATGCTGGCATGTCGGGATTGTTGTACTATGTAATTATAACTGATGAGCCGTATTCAAGACTGGCGCTCACCGGATCGCACTTACTCTTCACAAAAGACTGTGACTCCTTAAACAACGATCTCACGGTTAAATTTGCCAAGTTTATGAAAGTCGGAGATTGTATTGTAATTGCCAAGGAATCCAATTTAGTTTATGCAAAGATCAATGAGATAAGACTTGAGAGGAGAACGGGGGCCATAGCTCCTCTCACGGCTAGCGGCAATATAATCGTTGATGGAGTCGTTGCGTCGTGTTATGCCAAAGTTGATAATCAAGAACTTGCCCACTTGGCATTCACTCCTGTGCGTTTTGTCCATAATTTTGCTTCGGGGTTTTTGAACGCTTATTCCGTTAAACCAAATGGCCAGCACTGGTATGTGAAGTTACTGCAAAAAATTAACAGCTACATAGGAGTATTCGACCTGATCTAATAACTCGTACAAATTGAAAAGTGTATGATTTGACTCGTTCACAAAATAGAATTCCTTGGATGCTAAGTTTTCTTGTGTTACAAAAACGAACAATTTATTGAGTTACTTTAAAGTAAAATTAATATCCTTTCGTCAGGAAACTTTTAAGCTTAGCCGATTACAATCTCTTGATGTTCATAAAAAAATTGACTGCTTTCAAGTTTTATAATCGGACCATCTTTCTTTAGAGTTTATTTATTGATTCTCAACTTTCAAAACAGAATCTAAGTGCATGATAAAGACCCTAATAACTGCATCTAAATTATTTTTGCTATATCGCGAACCAAACCACGTCATAAGAGATTAGATTAAAAGGAAAAATCTGGGCTACTTCTGAGGAATTCTCTTTTTGTGTTTAGTCTATTTGTTTCCATTTGAGAAGTTAAACCGAAAGTTTTTGTAACATTTTGTGTCTGTGCATATATTTCCAATTAACTTATGATGTAGGCGAGGGTGTTGTGCTGTAGATTAAAATTCTTGCAAGTTCGCCAACATATAAATATAACACTGTTCGTGAAAAAAACATTATGAGTACATATATATAAATATATTTCACACAATTGTGTAAAGTATTATTGTAAGAGCAGTCCATATTTTATACTTTTGTATTTCAGTTTGTGAAATATCATTTGTTTGCCCCTGGCTGGCCAGTTATACATTTCAGGTGACATATTAATATATCCTGTAAATGGATTTTTGGGCTTCTTCAATTAAAAGCCCGCTTAAAAATAAAACTTAAAACAATCAAACCTGCCTCTCTCAGCTTAGAAACGAAAACATGTTTTATGTGGAGTCAATAGTTACGAAAATTTGTGACACTTTATAAACTAAGCACTAGTTATGCACGCAAGTGATAAACGCGCCCTTAAAATTTAAGGTCTATAGTATTCCCCATTCGGGTTTTGACAATGTTTGTCAATAATGCTTTGATTTAGTTTTATTTTGCTTGAAATAATCGTGATATGAAGCATTTGCACTTTTGATTATGATCAACAGGATTCAAATGAATCTATTTTGTACGGGGAACTCGCGGTTAAAGATGTTTCAAACTGCAAATTAGGGCAAATTTGTCAGTCAGCTCCAAGCTTTAGGAGTGCTATATTTGTATAAAAGCGGTTGAGCTCTCCATTCCTGAAGTTCATAATGTTATTCAATTACCTGCCATTTTTGTTTGATACAAAGATCAAGATTGTTCGAAACTTGTAAGTTAAATAAACAATATTTAGAGAAAAAGATTTTTGTCTGGTTTTGTTATTGTTGTTATTACTCTTTGTTTTTTGAAGCCTGTGTGCGTGAAATTAAAAGGACCGGGAAATGTAACAAGACAAACTGACGCGACAAAACAATAAAAACAAAATCAGAGCATGATTTATTCTTATTTTCACTGTGAATTCGAGGAGTTTTTAGACTTTAAAATTAGCTCCATTAGATTGGGATAAGTATTCGGATGTGTACCAGAAGTCCCGATGTTAAGCCACTTTTGACGCTTCTAAACCGGTACAGTGTTTTTCATGTCCAGAAATAATGATCGACTTTGGGGGAATTTTTTAAGCTTAAGCCGGATATTAAACGCACAAAAAAAATTAATTAATAGTAAGCTTTGTATCATGTCTAAAATACTTCTTAAAGATAACGATTTTTATAAAGAGACCTGTTAATTATATTACCGCAATCAACACTCTTGTGATAAATTATGTTTTTAATGAGATTAGATCTGTTAAGATTAGCGAAATTTTTACATGATCGTTGACAATCTACTTAACCCCTCGGAGCGTGGTCCACTTGCCATTCTGTCTGGGTTGAATCAGAATAGTTTATTGAAAATTAAAAGAAACCACTGGTTTTTGCAGATTTCTTAGAGAAACCAAGACGAAATGATTAAAGAAAACGGTAAGTTTTTTTAACACCTGAGAGCTCGTCAAGTGCTTTTTCCTTTACATTTGTTCGGCGGGAATTTGCCAATATCCGAATAAATTCTTCATTTTGAATAGCGAAAAGCCAGACTTGTTTTAACTGAACGTGATGAATATAACATTGTAAGGGAACTGAATTTTCATTTATCCGAAAGGCTACATCGTATGCAAGAGCTTGCTTCAGTGCAATCCCATTCATGCAGTCAGAGGTGCCGGAAAGGCGTCATTCGCTTCATTTTTCACTAAAAATAGCAAAACAAAAACTCGCCGCTAGTAATTTTCATTTCCTGCTGTCAATAACAAATGCAAAGCTTGTTTGACAAAAAGCACGCGGGGTTTGTGGCCCTGACAATGTTTTAAAACTATAAATTAACTGTTCATCAGCGTATTTACACAAAGTGTGCACCAGACCTTTGAAAACCTTGCGCTCTTTCTTGAAATACCCCAAACTCAGAGCGAGTTGACAGCCACAAACCGCACAACAGTCAGTAAAGAATAAATTTAAACGTTTTCACATGTGTGCGGCGCACGCCATTACGGAAAAAACAACTCGCGTGCATGAAATCAAAAACTGTTTGATGAATCGTTTTCGAATTTCAATGAGACGTCACTGAAAAAAATACCTAGGAAAAGGTGACCTTTGCCACATATATAATGTCCCCCTTTTTGGACGCTATCAGAGTAAACAGCTTTATCGAAATGTATATGTCTGGTTACGTTTTCTGCCTGAAAGTGAAAATAATTATTGTGCTAACAAGAATATATGATACAGCCGCGTACGGATACAATTTTTTTGTTCAAGTGGTGAAAAGAATTAAATCCCTTGAAAAGTTTTTAGCATAAGAAGATGAATCGTAATATCTTCAAGCACCAATGTCATATTTTGTTTGATATATATACCTTTCGATGAAAAAGTGAATTCATAATTGCTTTCAAAACGCTGTTTTTAACCAGTCTAGAAAATATCGGCAAACAATCCACCTTGTACAATAGCCTCGATATTTTTTCAATACAGTCCTCTTGAGAAATAAGATTCCTTGTGTAAGCTGAACATTTTTTCGTGTCTTTAGTCTGTAAAGCAAAGAACCTTATTTCCAAGAGGACTGACTGTATTGGGAAAACATTCGGAGGTAGTTCTAGGTCTACACGCTTTATAAGAACAACGAGGCTCAAATTTGCCAAAATTTAAGAACAATTTAAGAACAAGCTCAGGCTGAGGCTTGA
>JAOCNB020100815.1:0-11499 GCA_026546465.2 Palythoa caribaeorum | reverse complement strand
TGACTTTCCAGGCCTGGAAAATGAAATTATAAAATTCCGTGACTTTCCAGGCCTGGAAAATGAAATTATAAAATTCCATGACTTTCCAGGCCTGGAAAATGAAATTATAAAATTCCATGACTTTCCAGGTTTTCCATGGCCCGTACGAACCCTGTAACTTATAACGACTTTCAGCCGCTGGCAATTTATCAACATCTAGCTTCTCCTTACATAACTCAAACAAAATAATATAACTGGTAATGAGAAACAAGGAATTAATCAAATGGAATAAGCTGTGGAAGTTGAAAAAGCAAATTCTCCTAAACTACCTAAATAGAAAGTATGGAGCTCGCTCAGCTGGGAGAAAATACCAAAACGTTTTTTATTGTGTTTTGAGTTTAAATGTTTAAGAATAAATTAAGACGATAAAACTACAAACAACAAGACATTGAAAGGTCACTACCTGGTTCAGTAGCAGCTTTTCCGCCTGCGTGTATGCGGTCAGCGGTTTCTTCAGATAATGAATGTCACTATGGTGCCGTGATCCCTTGATGTCTGCAAACTGGACGATTGACAGCGCCAACAACGACTGCCCGGCAAACGACAAAGATGGAGTGTTCTCAAGTCGCTGAATGGCACTCTATTGAGCAACAAAAAAGAGTTGTTGAAGTGCACTCACTTTTGCCGTGTAAGAACGAAACGATAAGCGAAAAGGATTAAACGTTACTGATAGGAAAGAATTTATAACCGTTACAATTCTGTAGCTCTGAAAACATACTATTAAAGAAATATTTAGTCATCGTAAACTTCTTTTTCTCAGAAGAAAAAACCTCTGAGTCACTGATGGGAATCAAATCCATGATTACTTAAACTGGTACTTATAACAGTTTAACTAATGGATTATTCGATACTTCAATAAAAAAAAACCTTTACACCGCAGTTTACGGTATTCTCTCAATCAAGTTCCAGGGTTCTCACCTCAAACTGCTGCAGCAACTCTTCAGTAATCTTCCCTTGCTGCAGACTATGGACAGCACCTACAATCATGAACTCGGCCATCATCTCTGAGTCACCGAAGGCTTCTGCCTCATCCAAACCTTGCTCGCAGTGATGAGAGCACGAGCCAATGGATGCAGTCACACTCCTTGCGGTGCCTCCAAGCTTGCCAATGCCACTATCTTCCCCTGACAAGGCTTTGGCCAGTGATAGTCTGAGATTCAACCACAAACGGGCGTCCAAGCGGCAGCGAGCTTGTGAGGAGAGATAGTGGGTGTGGGCGGAGGCCGAAGAAATAGTCAGGCCCGACTTCGTTGGACTCGAAGTAAATGTGGTATTTACACTGTATGAAGCCGAAAGGGAACCAGTGAGGATAAGACAAAATAGGGATAAAAAGGGAAGTTAGAGCTTTAGCAAGAATTTCTATTTAAACACACGAAACCAAGTAATTGTGGACTGGCCACGTAATCGTTGCAAAAACTGCCAAAAATTCTATGAAAGTTAGAAAAATATAACCAAACAGATATGGCGCTTCACCTCTCTAGTGATGGTACCTTATAATTACTGTTATTGTTGCATCGTTATAACAACGTATCTTACGTTTGCTTGAGAGAAGAGTTAATGGCTTCTGGGGGGTCGGGTTGCAAAGACTGACTTACGTGCTTTAGACATTTAGTCGAATCGTCTCAACCCTCTTTCGGGGAGATTTGCTTACTCTATGCTCTCCGTGAGAGAACTAAGACAGTTCATAGACATCGGTTTGGAAGTAGAACGTCACGTGCCCCAAGTATAAAAATGTTGGCCAAACATTATCTAACACTGTTGGGTGATGTTGGACGGTGTTTGATCAGTGTTAAATCCAACACCATCCAACATTGTTGGATTTAGGTATCAAGACCCCTGATTTTGGCGAGCAAAAATGTTGGATGAAAAGTTTGAACATGTCTGATGTGCTGTTCAAACGGGTAAACTATGTTGCGTCCAACGATGTTGGATAATATTTGACCAACAAGTTTGATTCGTTCGAATGGGTAGCTAGATTCGCCGCATGAAAAGCTTAACGTCCAAAAAGAATCTAATGTGCCCAAGCATCAAGTTTCAAGTTCAAGTTTCAAGCTGCTGTGTCCCAATTTAATGAGGTACGGGTCCAACAACATCAAGCAAAACTGGAAAAGAAAAAAAAACATTACCGTGTCTCCATCTCCAGTTCGTTCAGCACAGCAGCTTCCTCCAATGTTCTCATGGCAGAGTAGATGAGACTACCGGCAGTCAGTGAGTGCTGCTTCTGGGCAGATATCCGTGACAACTCCAGCTTTATATGGCACAGAATCTCCAAATCTGCTGACATCAGGGATGTGGCTGAAGAGCGAGAACACAAAACAGTATTAAAGGTTCGAGTGTCATTTAATGACGATGATGATGATGATGATCACGATGACGATGGTGAAGATCATGATGATGACGAGTGTCATTTTCACAGTCGTCACAGCTAGAACGAAGCAGGAAGAGACAAGATGAAAAAAGCAGAGGAAAGAAAGAATAAGCAACGGACGGAAGGCAGAGAAAAGAAAAACACAGAATCTCAAGTCTGCTGGTATCAGGGACAAGGCTGAAGAGTGAGAAAACAAAACAGTCTTAGTGGTTCGAGTGTCATTTTCGCCAAACAGTCATCACAGCTAGAACGAGATGAAGGGAACGAGCCTAAAAAGGGATGAGACGAGATGCAAGAAGCAGAGGAAAGAAATGATGAGCAAAGCAAACAAGTGAGAAACTGAAAGAAAATGTTCATAATGAAAGGACAAGACAGCATCGCCTTGTACTAGGTCGATGAAGAAATTGTGAGAAAAGTACTATTAAACTTCTTTCAACCAATTTCTTTTGACAAATCAAGTATGTTTAGCACACACACAAAAATGTCAATAGATAAACAAAATGCAGGAAAAACACACTATCGTCATCTCAAATTTTTCTTCTTTCGTCATTTTTATCATAAATTCCTTAATCTACCAAAGTCGAGATTTTGTGGAGAAATCTTTAAAACATTGAACCAAGTGATCATTAGCCACTGTTTGTGATGTTTAAGTGACAAAATGTTAACTGGCCTTTTGCTACAAATGAAGAATAACTACTATCAGGTCATTACATCCTTGTATAAAATTTATAAGGATAAATTTATTTGCTCCCAGTATATGTAATGTATGGCGGTGCGGTTGGAGAAGTAGTAAGATTTCTGCCTTCCAGCCACAAGGTTCCGGGTTGAAACCCTGTATCTACTGGCCTGGTTGGTGCAGTAGTAAGATCTCTGCCTTGCAGCCACAAGGTTCCAGGTTCAAACCCTGGCTCTACTGGCCTGGTTGGCGCAGTGGTAAGATCTCTTCCTTCCAGCCACAAGGTCCCAGGTTCAAACCCTGTATCTACAGGCATGCTTGGTGCAGTAGTAAGATCTCTGCCTTTCAGCCACAAGGTTCCGGGTTCAAATTCCAGCTCTGCTGAGTATTGAACATTTGTATGACCTGCGTTTCCGGCAAAGTTGAATCAGCATTCCATCCTTGTGAGGTCGGTAAAATGAGTACCAGCTTCTGATTGGGGTTAACTGTGATGGATTAGTGTCCCGTCCAGGGGTAGTTAATGACACTCATTCGCTTAACACTACAGAAACCGGAGATGAGCACCGGCTCCAGTGGACCACTTAGGCTCGTAAAAGGATTTAGCTAAATGTAAAGCAGCAAATAACATACCAAAGGGTTGTCTACTGACCTTCGTTTGTAACAGATCCTTCTTGACTATCAGTTAAAGATTCACTCAGCTTCTTTAATGACAGTTCGGCCACGGACAACAGAAATCCCTATTTGAATGAATCCATAAAGTCACGTTAAACATTGCAAATAAATGAGTTCTTGCTTGCATTCACAACCAAATATCCAATAGTTTGGGATTTAAACAAAGCATACTTCCATAGCGAAAAATGGACTAGGCTTAGAACTTCAAATTTTTGGTCACTGGTAATAAATTGTCAGTAGGAGATTCTTACTGACAGTACGATGTCCCAGAAGGAAGGCAAGCACTAGCAAAAACTCGTGGACTCACTTATTCCTTGTACGATTTATTATATGACCTAACAATTTCCTGTATTCTGATTGGTTCACGCGCTTTGTCAAAATGCGTATTCAGACCATGGGCCGTATACGCGCGTACTCGGACTGGTTTCCCGGATGTTGAGTTTCAGAAAATTTTCAAAACTCGCAAAACTACCTAAAACGATTTTAAAGTACTTCTGAAGATTGTCGAAGATTTCCGAACACTTCCGAAAATTTCCGAACACTTCCAAAAATTTCCGAACACTTCCGAAGATTTCCCAAATTTTTAGAAAATCTTCAACAATCAAAAATGCATAAGAAACAGTTTTTAACTATTTCCAAAAGCTTTCCTATGATTTCCGAAATTTGTCGAATAGTTCCGATGATTTCCGTAGACGTAGGCATGGATAAACTACCAGAAATAAAAAAAGTCATATAATAAACGAATTATTAACCTCGCTTGCTCAGTCTGTATATAAAAATAACAGACCTCGGTCTTTTTTGTACGCACCTCGCTTCGTTCGGTCCGTACTGTACTGCCAAGACATCGGGCTCATATTCTTCCATACAGACCTTGCGTTCGGTTATTGTCTCTTAATATTTATTATTGCAGTATCAGTGTCCAATCTTCATAAAAGATGGGGTTTAGTATTGCATCGAGAAACGTCTTATTTTGAAATAACAGCGCGCAGGGATGTTACAAAGTGAAATGACCAGTATCGGTTTTCTCCACGAGATGAATTCTCTCTCACCTTAACAATCTCAGAAGTAGCTTTTTTAACATCAATTAGACTCTTCCTTTCTACAATGGGCTGACTGCTGCGCGTCATAAGTGCATCATCTGCAAAAGAAAATATTTTCCCTCTTCAACAAAAGCAACAAAAGATATAGTTGGAAATAATTTGAACTGTTTTTAAGAATAAGATGCTTATTGTTCATTGCCAAATCACCACAGCCAACTAATCAAAGTTGATTGGTACAACAGACAATAGGCAAGATAACTTATTTCACATTCCTTATCCAGGGTTAAATCCTTCATATTTTAATATTTCTAATTTTTTTTCAAACTTAAACGTGATTTTATAAACACCGTAACTCTCCCTTCGTAGATAATTCTCTCTATTTGGCTTAATCCACGGTAAAAGCTCTTGAAAATCCCGTCCCAATAGTTTTTGTTTATACAGAAGCGGAGATACAGCTCAATGGTTCAGGTGTTGTTGCGATATATAATAATGCAATTATTATCATCATTATCCTTATCATCATCATCCTCATTATCATTTTCATCCTCATCATCATCCTCATCATCCTCATCATCATCATCATATGTTGCATGCGGTATACCCGGATTCAAACCTCGTTCTGATTATTTGTCGGACTTGTAATGAGTGACACTGCAACTGACACATGATCTGCCATTTGCTTCTTCATTTTGATAATTTCTTAAAACATAACGAAGCGAATATTAACATCAAAAGCCGACGTTTCGGTGTCATCATGACACCATTCTCAGGACAAAGTGAGTAATTAATGCGAAGATTTGATTTCTTGAGAATGGTGTCATGATGACACTGAAATGTCGACTTTTAATGTTAATATTCGCTTCATTTTAATAATTGATATTTTTATCTTTTTTGCCATTATGTTGCAGGTAAATAAAGATTGTTGCTGTTGTTGGTGGTGTTATTATTACTCCTTGACTCCTTGTCTTTTGTTAAACAAAAACGGAGCAAATGATGCAAAAAACTTACCCTCAATTTTCCTTCCTATAGTTTTCTTGGATTGCATGGGAGGTGGTGCCGTTGAAGGTGGCACGCTTCTTGCCCGAGCCTCAGCTTCTCGTGCCGCCAAATGACGATGAACCCTACAAAGAATGCAAGAAATGAAATGCATTGTAGTAAAGGGCTATTGAGGGTTTCAAAGATGTTTTACCTTGAAACAAGCCAAGTCCTGACTACCCTTTTTCGCAGCCATTATGTGTCTTGCTCCAGCGGCCAACTATAACGCCTGCTTTCCTAATCGGAACATTCTTTTTCTTGAATTAACCAATCACAAAAAAACTTTTACATTCTTGAGACCTGTTCCCAGTCCCGTTGCTTGTTTGAACATTCAATTGTTTGAAATTATCCATGTTTTTTTTTTCGTTACCGAAAGAATGGGAGTCAGGAGTCAGGTTGGCGTAGCAGTCACCACCCATGTCTACGACACAGGATGGAATCCTGGAATCCACACATGATCTAAGATTTATCAACTTTCAATCTGACTCCGAGGGTTTTTTCCGGGTACTCCGGTTTCCTCCCTCTCCAAAATCGACATTCACGCCAAGATCTGAGCCCTCGGGCAATCAATCATTAGCCTCTGCCTAGGAAGAATGGGAAACCACTTCCTTTGCAGTTGACGTTAAATAAAGTATTTATTATTATTTATTATGGGAAAAGAATTTTCTGCTCAAGTAAGCAGACTTCATTTAGCTGGCAGAGCATCACAGATTACAGACCCTCTTCACACTTTCGCTATCTGGGATGAAAGCAAGGCAGGACGGGCAAATAAAACTCAACACAAAACTATATCTTTTCAATGTTTTAGCAAAATCAAGACCTATTTTTGATAGATATTCCAACGATATCGACCAAGAAGACTCGATATTCCCACGTGATGCCATCCTTTCTCTTATGTGTCCATCCAGCCTCGTTTTCAATCCAAGATAGCGAAAGAGTGATGAAAGTCCATTATGATAAACAGTTACATCATAGATATTCTAACGATTTTGACCAAGAAGACCCGATATTCCCACGTGATACAATCCTCTCTCTGCAATGCCCGACCAGCCTCGCTTTCAATCCAAGATGGCAAAAGCATGAAAAAGGTCTATGCTGTAGGGAAGGCTAGGTCTTGAACAAAACAAGCTATTTTAAGCTTAACAAGCTATTTTAAGCTTCAGTACTTACTCTTCCATCATGTTGGCTGGAATGGCAAAAACAGTGCTTGCAATAGCAACCAACAGGTGCGCATGCGCAATAGCTAGTTTTTGTGACAAGTTTTGTCCATAGAGACTTGCAAGTGAAGAAGGCAACTGACGCTCAAGGATGTCATTTAAAACCTAGGAATGCAATAAAGAGTTTAAGTGTAAATTAAACAAAAGGAAAAAGCACTCAGTTTTCTTCATCATTTCTTAAACAGTTTTAAACACTTTTTTCAGTTAGTGCCTTGGTCATACTGAAATTTATAACACGTATACCCCTACTGATGTTCACAAATAGTTTTTACTAATCTATGTGAAAAATAGGAAACTACAGTTGAAAAAAAGGCACTTAAACTCACCTGTATGTTATTCTCTTCCACGAGAGGAACTTTGTTGTCAAACAGATGAAGTGTCTGTGTTGAAGAGAAGAAAATAAAAGGTATAAATACAGAGTTAACGTTTAAGAACAAGTACATTTTTACTCAGCGAAATATTATTAGAATTTTAATTGTTAGTAGCTATACAGACGACGAAAAAAGCGTTTTGAAAGCGGTAAGCTTATTTCATCGCTAATGCATCAATCAATCAAGTAATCAATCAAGTTTATTTGCCTAATTTTGAGTAATTACTGAACAGTATGAGAAATACAAAAAGCATCTATCCGGCTGTGGCAAGGAGGCAGCAAGAATTCTCTAACAAAGCAGCAACTTTCTTTAACTTAAACACGTTTCAAAGACTTTCTTTTACACTAAAGATATTGTATGCGTGCAAGCGAGCATCTAACCAAGAACGACCAGGGCGTCTCATACACGTTTTCAAACACGTGCCGCACTCAAACAAACGGTATGAAAGAACGGTGTTTCACCATTCCTGATTTTACCTTAAACCTTCAGATCCCCCTGGAAAAGCTTACTACTATGTAACAACGACAATCCATTCTCAGTACTGGTCTGACCCAGACTATCAAATAGTAGGACTTACGGTCTCACCTGCATGCAATCAAACTAGTAACAGAATTTAAACTCTCTAAAGAAACAAGACATACCGATTTTTCCTCCACCGCTCTGAAGCCGACATTACCATTTCTTGGCAGTCGTTCGCCATGAAGCAAGTCAATCAAGATTTGTATAGCTTCAGAAAACATGCCAAGGTCTGTCAACACTCTCACCTAAAATATCAGCAGTTCATTAAGAAATGGGTAACATGCACCTTGAGATTGGTCGATAGAATAACGCTTTTTATAAGCCTTTAACTTGTCACTTATGTGAAAACATTTCTCAATTTCTATCAAAAGATTTTCTAAAACGCGGTGCAAGACAAGTTTATTTTTAGCACTGTCGTTTCCTGAACGAGAAAGATAGTTGTTTGGATTCTCGATCGCATCCGAGAACACAAACACTCCGTAGTTTGAAAACATCTCGCCAGCCACACCGCAGACTCGAAAGCGCCTAAGTTTGACCATCTCTTTAAAGTGTTAAGAGAACGTAACAGCAAATTCGACTGCTTGAGATCGTTTTTATAAGAGACCTGAAGCCAGATTTGAATACACAAAGGAACTCAATGAAGGCCGAGGTTCTGCATAACATTTTAAGCCCGTGGGTCTTGTACCCCTGGATTTTATTTTTTTTTAAGTTTAAGCGTTAGCTTCTGTGTAAAGCTGCTAAGTTTACAAACAAAATATAAAGAACATTCCACGGTCGCTTGAACGTACTTATTTCATTTTTGGTGTTACGAACAATTTTACCACTCGAAGGTAAAATGTCTTCGCGCCACCGTCTAATATTCTCTGTTTATTAAATTTCCAACCTCGAATATTGCGTTTCTAGCGTGGACCTAATATGGAAACATCATTTTTCATATGTTTTGTAACAGTAACACAGAGTTCAATAGAATTTAATTGTTCGGAATTGAATAACTTTAATAAAACAAATATTCCACTCACTTTTTGTTGGAGGTAAAAATAGCCAACTCAGCGCTTCGCACCTCGACAAATTGCTATCACCTTATATCCAACGCGCGTTCGTGGAATAATTGTTAAATATTGCACAGGAAGCTAAACGTTAAGACCTTACCCTTAAGATACGCACGTCCACTGACCGCTGGAGGTCACGACACACGTGTGTGGTGAAGTACTGGCAAAGGGTTAGGAGCGGCAGAACCTGGAGATACAAAATCCTATTAAATTCCCAGGTCTCTGCTAAATAAGCACAACAATAGACAAAATATTCTCATGAGACAACGTGAATGCAAGTTTTGATGGAATAAAACCTTTTTGTGTAATATTTGTATTCAAAACAATTCAAATACCACTGTTACTTCTTTATACCAAAGTTAACCACAAATTACAAAGTTTAAGACCGCCGAAACAATAAGGCGCTCAAGAGTTTTATTAAATAAAAATCAGATTTCAAATCTGGGCACATGACTTTATAACAAATTTTAGTTTTGATGACAAAAACTAAAGATCTTTCCATTTCACACATATTTTTTGGAATTGTTTGCATTAAATCACCGGATTCATTAAAATATACGTCAATCAATTCCATACAAGATAATAGTTCAATGATCGTCGGTGGAACCTGCTGATTTTGTTTAATTAACTCAGAGTAACGGATAAACTAACAAACTTTACAGCAAATATATTAAACCGTATGAGTTTAAGCAATTTTTAATTATTAATTTCACTACTTTATTAAATTAGTTACTTGTTTTTGTTCTCCCCTTCCCCGATGTTGTGTTGTAATCCTTATTGTTATATGGCCTTGACTGTGTACGGATTAGAAAAGACTTTGAGAATATAAAATGGCAATCGGAGAAAAGATTAACGAAGCATCACATCTGAATTAAAATCCTAACCGTCACCCTGCACCCAACATGAAATACAAAGATAGATCAAAGCAGCATCGCAATCTTCTTTGTAGTCTACCAAATTTCATAACTTACCGTACCAGTCGTTGAAGCAGGGTAATAAAGGTTTATTTTGTGATCCGTTACTGGGTCGAAAATGCAATAGTAATCCGTTATTGCCTTGAAACTAAGTCCATGATTCGTTATTCTACCAAAAAAAACTCTTATTATGATCCATTACAGTGTTCAAAATAAGACCGTGATTCGTTATCTGGGACCTTCCCCCCTTTCCCTTACCACACTGTTGAAGTTCGCGGACGCGGACTTTCTCATATCAAACTTCCGAATTTCTTAACTTGTTCTCTTGTCAACTTGCCTGTGAATCCTGTGTTATCTTGGTTGTCGCTTATAACAAGTTTTAGCTCGGTTAATTCATAGAGCCCTCGTCGATGCTTGTAAACAGCGACATCCAAGACAAGACAAGGTTCAGAGCAAGTTGACAAGTGGTCAAAAGAAACTCAGAAGTTCGAGTTTCATAACCAGTCCATTCTACTGACTTTTACCTATCTAACTCCAGCAAAGAAACTATAATAAAAAGGGACCAAGTTTTTACTGTAATTCCTTTAAAGAAAAACAGAGACAAGATACAGAAGAACACAACGATGGAAACACTTTCATCTACCACCGGCAACAAAAGTTTAAAACGGGTTGCTTGACGTTCGCTGTCTCATGAAACATTGTTTACCTTTGAACTCAAATTAAAATCTAGCGCAAGTTCATAGTCCAAAAACTCAGAGTGCATCTTATTCGAGGTTTCTTTCCATTACAGTTCACAAGTAAATTTGTTGGTTAACTGCAGTGAGCAAATAAATGACAAACGTAAAGTTATGCGAGGACAGGGAAATTAGAAAAAACTTGCTCGCACATGAGTTCCCATAGGTCAGTGCTGGTAGAGCGTCTGACTAGTACACGGAAGGTCTCTCTCAATTCCCATATGAATCTTTGATCTTTTTCCAGTTCCCTGCCTCCACAGAAGTATATTTCTCTAGCTATTAATACCATTAGAAGATGTCAAACAACTAACCGTCAACAGATGTCTGGCTCTAACCAGTTCCTCAGTGACCCATCTCAGAGCAGCCACAACTGAGCGACCATCACTGCGAAAAAGCTCGGATAACAGGTCTATGCCCGGAATCAGCTCCTTGACTTCCTGGTCACTTCCAATGTCGTAAAGCGCGTAATCTTTGTCTGCTGTTGGGTGAGGCAGCGAGGCGCAAAACAAAGCCTAAAATAAAACAATGCCTGAAATAAGAAGTTGTCTGTAACAGCAGCATCAACCAGAGTAATACCACCACTCCATGGAGTTGTCGGAGGCAAGACAGAATCTTTTCACCACGTTTTCTTCTTTTCGTAGAGTTTTCTGTCTTTTGTCGTCTGCCACTACGTTTCGCAAATGTGTAACAACATAAATGGGTTTCAGTACGGGCTTAGTCCCTCTGAACTGCCAGGCCATAGTGCCCTATTTAGTGGCTGTGTCATTTTTTATTCCAGCCACATCCCGCAAGCGTTATGCTTCCACTTTACTTTGTATTTTCTGTGGGAATCTGAGCCTGTTTGTTAGCTATGCCATGCTGACGA
>JAOCNB020100758.1:0-11499 GCA_026546465.2 Palythoa caribaeorum | reverse complement strand
ATGGTGAAAATCGAGTTTTAAAACACCCACCCCCTTCTACTTCAAGCACCTTATTTTCTTATATTTCTGACTGTTGAGCCACCTTAAACCCTTATTATATCCTTTATGCACCATTTTTTTTTAACAACAACAATTTTTCTTAACATGTGAATTAAATTATATACAGATGATTGCTATAGCCGCAGTTAGCAAATACACTATTCTAGGTGGGAGCAATGCGATTATTTTAAAACTTTACAACTAAGAAACTTGAATAGCAAAACGCTCCTTGAGTGTAATTTATTCAATGAACATTGTCCTAATTCCATGATTTTGTGCTCTGATACCATTTCTTCATCTTTTCTTATAGGGTTGCGTTTCAATAGCAAGTATTGATTCGTCAAATGTCTGTTTGTGTGACAGCAGTCTGGTAAACAAAAACCTGGAAGGTTTGTATTGGCATTCACGATTTTCTAATCCCATCTCAGTCAAGGGTTCAATATTAATTTGTGTAACCTTGTTCCAAAATTTTCTTAGCTTTCATCAGAATTTTTGGTAGAAGTAATGGAATTTCGGATTCATAAACGAAAATATCTCTCAAACTGTACCGTATAACCTTAAAAGGGTTTAGCTATGAATGGGTGCAAGTACATGTATAAGCAGAGTGATATATAAAGTAAATAATGAATAAATCGATATTATTGTATTTATCTTTTCAGATACAGTTAGTGTCTGGAACACAAAGTATGGAACTCTTCAAGGAAAGCGGAGCATCAGCAAACTAAGAGACTCATCCAGTTCATCAGCAATCCTGAGACAGTCACCTGGTGTTGAGCATCTGTGCTGCACAGCTGGGTACATTTGTGTGGGTGTCCCCTGTGGAGTGGGTGTTTGCCCAGTTGATGTTAAAGCATCTTCTTTAGCAAACGCTCTAGATAGGAAGACTCAGTTCACCTTTAGAGTAAGTAAAGTGGGCACTGTATAAATAGGCCATTTCATCAATTTCATTGATTTATCTTTATTAATTATTTTAATTTTCAGTTGAAATACCTTCTGTAAATCACTTCTTCACATTGCTTTTCTTTTTAAGATCATTGTTACATATTATTATTATTGTTATTAATATTACTATTATTATTATTATTATTATTATTATTATTATTGTTGTTATTATTGTTGCTGTTGTTGCATCATCCTCATCCAGGGATTGAGAACCCATTCGCCTGATTGCCAATGGCGAGTAGATCTTGGCTCGGGCAAGTAAATTTGCTTGAAAATTAAAGCTTGTTCGTCTGGCTGGCAAGTGAATATACAATTAATATGCAAACAAAGTTGGGCTCCTAGATTTTTTGCAGGGTTCCTAAAACATTTCTGTTACGAGCTCGGCTGGCTACCTCTCAAAAACCCTTAACTCAATCCTTGCTCATCATTATTGTTTCTGAATTATGCTCTAGGGTTCACAAACAAAATCTTCGATTTCAGGCTAAGTTCTAATTTCTGTTGAAAAACATATTATACAATGTGCGTTCTGATAGGCTCTGTCATGTTTTCTAAATATTGATAGAAATCATGAAATGATGAAATTACGTTGTGCAAATGCAGCTTTTGAACTTGAGCTGAACTTGAGACAAAATTATATTTGTTTTGAAATTGTTTAATGATTTTTTTTAACACCGTGAATATAGAAGATAACTGACGTTTCGGACTGTAGTCCTTCGTTGGTCTGTAGTGCTTCGTCACACTTCACTACAACGAAATGTCAGTTTGCTATATTCACGATGTTAAAAAAAAAATCGCCAATTTGTTTCTATACAAACACCGACGGAGCATTCGATTTTATAACATTTATTGTTTTGAAATTACTTAGTCAAATCGATAAATGTTTTTGCAAACTGTAAAAGCAATAAAACATGACATTTGTGTTTCTATTACGTTTTTTCTCTCAACACTCCCTTCGTGTTCTCTACATCTAAAACTCGTGCAACACTACATTTTATAAAATAATTTAAATAGTACGCGTGCTCTGATTGGTCGAAAACTGTTTCAAAATGGTATATTGTCAGCGTCAATAAGCACAGAAACACACTGAATGAGATTAATCTTGAGGCTGGTCTTTCTCGTCATTACACAAACCACTCTCTCTTCGAGCAATTGCCATCACTTTGTAGTCGCAAGTTCACATTCCGAGCTGCCAAATTATGGCAATTTCCAGAGACCAAAGTGAGCAAAGCCTACTCTACAGCGACCGACCGTTGAACTTCCAGCTCTAAGAGTATGCACAGCGAAATTATTTCAGATGCATTTGATGAACTGAAGAATGTCAAACTTTTTGCTGCGGTCTTGTGATGTAATAAGCTCCAACCACTCAGTTATTCAGTCAAACCAGCTTTAACTGGAATTGGAGGCGAAAAAGTTATGAATTCGTCTGTTTTTTTAGTTCTTGAAAGTTTGGCGATGTGCACATACCGGTAAACTCTCGGCAGCCTCCATTTCCATTGAAGCCGGGAGAGTGTTGAGTAAAGCAAATTCTTGAACAGTTTAGAGGTTTTACGCCGGTTTTCTCATCAATTAACGTTGGAAGGAATTTTCAATTCATTTTCCCAATGAAGTTTGCTAATGAACACAGTTATTGCACACAAATCATCAATTTTCATTGCATTTGAGTCGTTTCTAAACACGCGAATAAACCAATTTTTTTTGCAATGCTTCGGAAGCAGTTTCTAAGAACGAATGTGATTGGATCGTGATGATTTTCGGGAGAATTGAGATTTTTATCAACATAATAAACTACAAGATTCGAGGAATATTTTGTTCTTCTTTTGTTAGTTATTTTATAAAAGAAATATAAAATGGTTTCCGTGTTTACATAACCTGCGTGGTTTCCTATGCCTATCTCGTGTTCTCCAAACCTCCCACGTGTTTACACATCATGTTATGTAAACACGGAAACCATTTTATATTTCTTAATTGTTCACACTTATCACCTGAATAACTTGGAAGTGATTTCTGGGTGCTGCATATTGGCTAATTTTTGTTGATCTCATTCTGACTGCAGAGGTTTTTCTCGTAGCTCTCTGGTTTTTCTTCCCTAGCAAAATTAATTCCAGTGTTTAAAAGGTTAGGAGTACTTAGCTAGGAAAACCTGTATAAATGACTCTTTCCCATCAGGGTTACCATAAAGCTAAATAAATGTACTGTATTAGATATTAAATGTCTTTTATTAGCTGCGGTGTGGTTGGTGCAGTGGTAACATCTCTGATTTTTAACCACAAGCTCCTAGGCTCAACCCCTGGCTCAGCCGAGTGTTGATCATTTGTGTAACCTTCTTTTCCGCCAAAGTTGAGTTAGTTTTCCTTCCTCCCAAGGTCAGTAAAATGTGTACTAGCTTCTGGTGTGGACTAACTGGCGATGGATTATTGTCCCATCTAGGAGTCGATGACTCCAATCTGCTTAACACTGCATAAATCAGAGATAAGCACTGGCTCCAATGGGCCACTTAGCTTTGTGCACTAATGTTTTTGCTGGGAATGTGCCTTCCCACAAAATTAATGCCACTGTTTAATTAGCTGGGGAAACGTATATGATTGACCCTTTGCCATCAGGGGAATTACAAAGCTAAATGAGTTTAATAATAATGTCTTTATTAGCGATAAAAAGGGCCACGCTGCATATGTGGATTTCTGCAAGAGCAAAGGGACAAAGACAAGCGTAAAGGACTACATCAAAGAAATGGTTACTCCAAAGACCACTACATCAGGGGTTTGCAGGAGTTCATTAATTCAGTACTTTTCAAAGTTATGGATTGAAATAAATTCTAAAATGATTTAAACTAATTTCTTGTTTTCTTTGATGAAAACTCAAACAGATGATAAAAAAGATGTACAAGTGGAAGAAGGAGTAGCTGAGAAAGACAAAGTCAAACAACCAAAACAAAATGAAGAAAGCCATAAAGAAGAAATCAAAGTTTGTTAAAGAGAAGAACGCCACCTTTGGAGGCCTAAAAAATGATTTCTCTTGTAAAAGAGAAAAAGGCCAGAGAGTGCTGTAGAAGAAGGTACAGTAATTATAATTAGTTGTAAAGTCACAAGTTCAGCACATGTGTACCAGAGGTAACTGGTAGCCACCATTTTGGGCACTATGGCCACACGGGTAGCAGAAACATTTTTCTTTAAAAGCACCACCAGCACAACCAGCTTTTAAAAGTGAGATTTTCAGTTAAAAGTTGGAGAGCTAAAATAGGACCACCAAAATTGGGAACCAAAAGCGGGAGTCTCCCGCCAAATACGGGAATCTCCCACCAAATACAGGAATCTCTTACTATGCAAAAGCAGGAATCTTTTACCATGCAAAAGCGGTAATCTCCCATCATGCAAAATCGGGAATCTCTTACCATGCAAAAGCGAGAATCTCTCATCATGCAAAGGCGGGAATCTTCCACCTCAAAAAGCAGAAATCTCCCACCAGAAGCAAAAATCACCCACCATGCAAAAGCGGGAATCTTCCACCATGCAAAAGCGGGAACTTCCTACCATGCAAAAGCGGGAATCTCCTACCATGCAAAAGCAGGAATCTCCCACATAAAGCGAGAATCTCCGACTATGCAAAAGCGGGAATCCCCTACCAAAACCAGGAGTCTCCCACCAAAACCAGGAGTCTCCTACCAAAACCAGGAGTCTCCTACCAAAACCAAGAGTCTCCCACAAAAAGTGGAACCTTCCACCAAAAGTGGGACAGTTGGCACTTTAAGTTGGACCTGTTAACACTGTCATGTCGTGTTTATTTAATTATTGGCTGTTTACTCTTTCTGCTCTTTCTGCAAATTTCACCAAACCTGGAGTCAAGATTTAAGAAACGTCTTTTGATGTATATTATAAAATCTGTTTTAATACAGACCGTTGATCTTCAGGCGACTGAACAGACTCCGACTATGACAGGAAAGCGTAATTTGTTTGTAAACTTTCGAGCAGAAATTCTTTCGTAGAATATATAACTGATGAAAAGAGTTCTTTAACACTTGAGTTTTACTCTGCGAACCGTTTCAAAACTGTTTATAGACCAAACAACCAAATCCATAAACAATAGTATTTATCAACTGAATTTCTTTGCTGCAAGCGGACGCGACGTCTTGACAGCACGCCGACCAATCAGATTGCTGCGTTGCCTGGCGAACGCGCAGATTTTTTTGAGTTACCTGTCTGTAGTCCCTATTTTTCTCTCTCTCCCACCCCCACCCCCTTGCCGGTTATTTTTTTATCCTCGCCTCAGTTCTCGCGCGTTTATTAGTCCGCTATCTTTATTTACCGGCTTCGGACAAACGAAGGAAAAGTAGGGACTGCTCGTAGTTTATGTTCCTCCAAGCTCGCAAAACATCCTACAAAATCATGGAGTGGAGGGAGAAAATGTTCAGAATTTTTATCTTTTACCTTTTGGTAGCACCAGAGAAACAAAATTAATTTCGTTTCAAATCAAAATTTTACATGATATTCTGCCAACAAACACACATTTGTTCATGATGAAAATGAAACAATCAGAGAAATGCCCTCACTGTGATTGCGGGAAACAAACAATAACTCGTCTTTTTATAGAATGTCTGTACGTCAAAAACTTTTGGAACTCCTATAGGAAATGGTGAAAAGATCACACCAGTGAGATGATAACACTCGGTGTCGTTGAAATATTTTATGGTGTTCTGAGTCTCGGAAAGAGCAAGAAGTTGCTCAACCAGACTTTATTGATTGCAAAATACCACATATTTTCGGCTTATATTAGTGAAGAAAAAGTAAATTTCAAAAACGTTTTACTCAAAATTGAGACTATAGATACAAAGTAGAAAAACAAACAGCCATCGAGAAACAAAGTACTAAAGAATTGCGCAGCAAATCGACTATAGGTCTTTAATTAAAATGTGGCAGCGTTAGCAAAATAATATGAGGATACATTTCAAAAACGTGAATAGTAACAGTTAGGTCAAGTTATGTTATGTTCTTGCTGTCCCACAATGCAACAATCTTCCTACCACAATCCCTTGCGCGTATAGAATATAAAAACTTTGTAAACGTCTTCATGTTTGGATTGGAGAATTCCGCCTCTTGAATATTGAAAAAAACTCTTTATAAAGCTCAATGCCTAGCTAGAGCACTAACAAAAGTCTCACGATTCTAAAGATTGACAGCAAACGATGAAGTGTTGTCCAAATTATGATTAAAATTATCAAACAGTTTGAATGAACTGAGTGCGCATTAATCACCATGTAAAACTTCAAATAAATTTGTGTTTATCTCGGGACGGTGGATTGATTATTCAAACAACATGTTTTAATTTTACTATACAATTTCCCATAAGTAGTTTTTTTGTGAAAACTCTAAAATATTCAAATTTGATGTTATTTAATTTTTCGATCCTCACATACTTTACGTCGCGATATTCGGTTTTGTCAGCAATTCAGCTGCTAATGTTTTCTTTATGCACTGAGTTCTAAGGAAGCAAAACCTCCGCTGCTTTCTACTCAGTTTTCTGAAGAATTTCTTAGAAGACATGCATCAACATAAAGGAATTGGGAAGTTTTCGCAATTTTTTTTCGTGTTGATTTTACAATTTAAGCAGACGGAGTGTTCTTTTTATGATTCATTCAGTCAGATGATACTGTTTGTAATTTAGTGTTCTGCCTTTAAAACAGGACCAATCTGCTTGCTTTTCTGATTTTTCTCTTTAAACATTTTAAGAATGTTTATTTTTATATCAAAGGAATTATTTTCTCTTTGTGAAATTAATAATAAGAAATTAAACGGCTCTCGTTTTTGTGTATGCTTGTTCCGAGAAAACCAACAACATGTCTTAACACAAGCATACATGCACGCCCTGTTAATAGATTGGATTCACAAGAGCATTTGCGTTTTATTTCATCAGTTTCACTGACAAGTTTTTTCTTCGTTTGCAAGCTAAGTGAGCACAGAACCAGTGTAACTATATGAATTAGTATAGAAAGCATCAGTTGTCATGATGGGCCCTCTTCACTGCCTTTACTTCTTTCGTTTTCACTTTTGCCTCGTTTTGTGTACAGAATCATTGTCATTGTTTAATGTTATATTATAGCCGGTAAAGGTTGTCATTATGGGTTCTTTTCACTGATGGTATTTAAGGCTACGCACCTGAGAGGCGTCTTTCCTTGTTATAACTATGTTCGAGTTAACATATTCATTGGTCAGTGGCAGTTCTGTTGGGAGAGAAAGTTTTCGTGTTGTGCACCTACCGTGTACCGAACTCCCAGAGGCGTTACTTGTTCTACTTGTTTCTGGAAAACCAACATCTTCAGGTACAAGTAAGTTTTGTTGACCTCCAGGATATGAATGAACCATTGCAGTGACAATTATTTTATTTCTTTCATTTTCACTTTTTCTTCCTTCACTGTCGAGTTCAGAATCAGTTCCACTGTTTAAATGTATACAATTTTGGTTATCGTTATAGGCTCTTCTCACTGCTTTTAGGCTGTAATGTCTGTATTTACTGCTAGGCACCGGAGAGGCGTTTTTCCTTGTTCTAACGTCGAGGTCCGAGTTGAAAGATTTATTAGTCGGAGTCCATTCTGTTGGGAGAGAATACTTTCGGATTGCCCATCGTTCAGGTACTGAACACCCAAAGGCGTAACTTTCAGCTCGCTGTCTTCTTCGTATCCGTGCTCCTGTTCTTACTAAATCCAGCTTTTCATTGATGTCAGTTTTAACTGTTGGCTTGTTGCGGTTTATTCGCGATAAAAATGTGCGTTTGCCAATCTCTTTTAGTTGTTTTGTCCTCCAGCCATAAATTAAAGGGTTCATAAGGGAGTTAAAGAACACTAGTAAGGGCTGCCATGAGGAAAAAACTGTGAGAAAAGGTTGAGAAAAGAAGTATGAAATAATAGTTATGGGAGCAGATACGATAGGTAAATAACAAATCACGAGACACAGGATGATAATAGCAGTTGTTTTAGCCGCTTTGAATTCTTGATTGATAGAGTGAACTTTTTCGCCATGAAAGTGCGTTGTAGTGGCTTTAATCTGACGCTGATGTCGTTTTGATTCTTTATAAATGACCGCATAAAAATAAACTATCATTGAAAAGGCAAGAAAAAGATGTACACTAAAAATAATACTAGCAGCGAACTTTAGTAGTCCTTCTAGTAGTAAAATGATCGGAATTAGCCACGACGTGATTGTACCCAGTAAGAGTCTTTTCCTTGTTACTATGAGATTGTATTGTAGTGCGTGTTTTATAGCAACATATCTCTCCCAAGCGATCATGACGAGATGGTTGATAGACGATCGGACCGATACGGAAGCAAAACACCAGAATATGATGTCGAGGGTACAAAGTTTGCATTGTCCACTTATGCGGCACAGTGCTGTTGCTATAAACGTTGGTTGTACTAGTACACCGACAACAAGATCGGTTATCGCCAGGTATCCAACAGCGACATTACTCTTTCTTTTTCTTACATTGCGATTACAAAAAATGGTGTAAACCAAAGCACAATTAAAAAGGATTATAAACGGAAACATAAACAAGTTGATAGTCGCCAAAAGAGTTATGGTAAAATAAACATTGTCTGTCAAGTATTCTTTCTTCCATGCAAAGTTTCCAAGTTGCTGACAAATGTCGGACTCTGCATCTTGAGTAGTGTTTGCTGAAGCCATCGTGTTAAAATGTTGGGTGTTGGCTGGGACTGTTATTTGTAGAGAATTTTATTCTAGTAATTTATAGTTTAGTTCATTTAGCTAGCATTGTCAGACTTTTCTGTGCTGTCTTTAACTGCCAATCGCAATTTCTCTCCAAACCCTTAAAAACTTGGTAAACGACCGGATTTAATAGTCAATAGAATTATGGTTTTTATTTTCCGTTCGTTTGTCTCGTATCGCCCATAATTAGTCAAGAACGATATAATTTTTATATATGTGTAAATTTTTCTGTCATTACCAGCCAGCGCAATGCCTTTACCTGTAGTCTGTGTATTAAGGTTTCTAAGAATAAACTTGTCTAACGAGCCATTTACGTGTTCATAAAGGAGCGCAAAACACTTGAAGAATCGGCCATCTGTCGTTAGAAAGTGGCATTCATCATAGAAATATATACAATTTTTATTCCTTTTTATCCTTTTATTTTTTTTAGCTGTACGCCGAAACGTTTTTGTTAAACAAGGTGCTTGGACAGAAGTTGCTGGTTGCTTCTTCTGTATATCAATAACATTATTCGTAACAAGGATATAAATTATACCGTGTTAACACAACATTGTAACCAAACCGAAGTGAAATATATCTTGTTGTACGAGAGAAGTTTGTTTGTGCACAAATTTAGTCGCTGTCGCTTTGTAAATGAATTTTTTCTGTCATGAATTACAAAATTGGTACTGAGCCATCTTGCTTTCGTTACAGCAACAATTTATATAAGCTTTGTTCAGCTATTTTCATTTCAGAGAACAGCTTTGGTCAGCAAATTTAAGAATGATTTAAAACATGTTGGAGTGTGTTAACATAATAATGAATTATTAGAAATATAAGATTGAAAACATGTATTGGAAGTTATTAACACAAAAGTTTTCGGTACACTTGACCATCTTAATTCAGGTTACGAAACTTGGGTAATATGTTTTCGTTTAAATGGGATCGCAATACTTTGTCATTTTACCCATGAAAGTGTATACAAGATTAAACTACAGCAGGTGATTAACAACGGAATCGAAAAAGGTAAATACGAAGAAACAGAAGACAACACCCTATTTGATCTTAAATCTTTCCAATCCTTCTTTTACCGGAGTTTTAAAGACTGAAAGAAGGACAATTTTAAATACAACTGAAGGATATCAGTAAGAACTAAGTCCAACAAGCCCGCTACTTTCTTTGCGACTGCGAAAAAACACACAAGTTTGAACAGTTTTAAAGATAGTAACAGCCGAAAAAATCAAACCTGACTCAGATCTATCGTACGCGTCAGCACTTGTGGAACATATTATTACAAAGCTGCAAAACAATAATACATGTAATAATCCAAATATCTCGCGCCACTAGAAAACAAGTTTACAATTAAAGATACATTAGACTTTGCCAGCCGATTACAAGACCGCTGAATTGAAGATGATGAAGTCCTTGTGTCATACAATGTTTCTTCATCGTTCATTAAAGTACCTCTGAACGAAACTATAGAGTATATTGTGGAAAATATTTGCGGGGAAAATAAGCTGCCCCAACACTCTAGCAAATGCATTTTCAAACGCCTTCTGCTCAAGTTAACTCGAAATACTGTCTTTTCGTTTAATAGGCAATTGTACAGACAAATCAGATGGTCGCGGCATGGGAAATCCTTTGTCGCCAGTGTTGGCGAATATTTTTATGAGTAAGCTCGAAGAAGACGTCGTGACCCACTCATCCCATCCTTCTATGACCTCTGTAGATGACTGCTTCACTGAGAGATCCAAGTTCCAACCAGATACCCTTTTGGAATCACTGAACACCTCGGTACCACTCAACTATAACTTTTACCGTTGAAAAAATCCAACTCATTTTCTCGATATAGATAAACTACCCAGTCACTGGTCATCCCAAGTGCCCTGACTACTAGATTACAAAAGGAACACAACTCTTTCGTCCCTCAGGACCGCGCAAAACGTATTTCCTCAAACTTAACCATGGAACTCACTAAAATCAGACGCACTTTCAAGAAAGCCGGTTATCCATTTTGGTTTATTGATAAAACTTTCAAAGAATTCTTAAATCCAAAAGAAGATGAATCTCTTATCCCGACACACTGGTTTGCTGAACGAAAAACAATTTTTATCCGTCTACCGTATTGCCGACAGAACGAAAATGAATCTAGGAAATTCATAAGGAAATTATCATCTTTTACACAACGTCGTTTTAAGTTTAAAATTCTACCTCTGGTCGACTCGAAAAATTAGATGTTTATTCCATTTGAGGACAAAGTTAAACATGTAGCAACCGTCGTTTATCTGGGCACCTGCCTAAATTGTCGAGTGAATTATGTAGGAGAGACACGCGGTAAAGCAAATACAAAACACTTTGTCGTCGTCGGTATTTTAACGTTGCATTCACAAATATTCGCAATCGGCACGATAATTGTACGTACAACTTTACAACATTGAACACTTGAATTTCAATCTTGCCTTTTGTTTCAGCCCTGATATAACGCAGTTTTTTTTTCGGTAATTTCATTATATAAGGATTCCTGTTGGAACGAAACCTGATATAACGAAATTTATTATATGGCAGGTTCGCTGAGCGGGCAAGATAGGTCCATCTTGCTCGCTCGGGATTGCCCGTTTTGTTCCCGCAAGACAAAAAAAATTGCGTGGAGCGGAATAACACATTGAGTTTTGGGCAATATGGAGTCGCAAAAAGAGGAAGAGATCAGTTAAAACAAAGAAAACATAGATGAGTCTCGTAAATGTCCCTTCGTTAACAAAAACCGACAAATACAAAAATTAAAATGCAAAGTGATATGAAGACATGGAAGCGTTTTTGTCTTACGGAAAAC
>JAOCNB020100670.1:224-11500 GCA_026546465.2 Palythoa caribaeorum | reverse complement strand
TTGTGTAAAGCTCCAATTTCGATGATTTCGTTTTTCCATTTATTATATTCTGTCTTTCGACGTTCCATTTTTCTATATGAGCCTTTTCTAAGTGTTTTCGAAAACTTTTGGAACTACGTCTTGGTCCATTGGCAAGGGACTCTATGGGGGTTTTATGGTCTAAGCCAACAAACCTCATCAAATGTCCAACCATGCTGAACCAAGACGTACCTCCATTATTATTGATGTGAAAGGAAGTTCTGAGAGCGTTAATCAGAAGTTCACTTTCGCTATAAATAATTTTATTAAGCAGGTGATAAAAATACTTAAAACTGATGAAAAAACTTCAACATGTATGGGAAAACGTCCTAACAAGTAACAAGTAGCTTATTTTTATTATTTTTGGAAGTTAAGAAGGAAATGTTTTGCCCATTCCAGGGTTTTCAAGGACCACGAACCAAATTCAAGGACTTTCCAGGGCCTGGAATTTTTTTTTCCAAATTCCAGGACTTTCCAAGATTTTCAATGACCGTGGCTACCCTGTATATTGCACACAACATGCTCATATTACACTTAAACTAAAACTAACCTTTCTAGCAACTCCATGCAGCTTTCACAAGTTCTTATTCCCTCATCCTCTGATTCCTCTTTCCCACTGTTCTTGATTCTCCTGTGCAGCAGCTCTCGACTGTCGCTTACATTTACAATACTAGCTAAGATGAAATTTTTTAAAAAACATTAGTTTTTCATGTCTGCCATTCATGGAATTTCAGAATTTTTCACTGCCTTGATTTAGTTTTTCGTAATTCTCGATTGCTCATTTCAAAATTGTATCATCATCATCATCATCATCATCATCATCATCATTGTCATTATCATCATCATCATCACCACCACCACCACCATCACCACCATCATCATCATCATCACCCCAACTATCACCATCACCATGAACCGATCACCATAACTATCAATATCATCACCAACGCCGTTATAACCAACAAAGACATCATCGCCATCATCATCATCACCATCACAGTCATCATCATCACCACCATCATCACAAAAAGCATCAACAATCATTGCCGTCATCACCAAAGGCATCAACTGTCATCATCATGATAATGATCATCACCATCAATGCCCCCCACCATCATCATTCACATCATTGACACCATCACTAGCATCACATCATCATTATCATTACTTGCTTTTATTATTATTACAGACTATAATAATATTAAGTATCCTGATATATACCGTATTTCCTCGAATAAACACCGTGGCATTTATTACATTTTCATGATTTGGGTGTGGCGTTTATTTGAGAGCGGTGTTTATTCGAGGGCGGCGTTTATTTCAAATGCTGTTTATTGTTTTTAAACAACCAACCGTAACTTTATTTTAAAAAGTAGAAAAATTGATACAATTGTTTGTCTGGCTGTACCGATCAAGCTTTACAGTTTTAAAACTACAACTTGTTGCGCTCGTAAACGTGTAATGAATCAGTTTCTTTATACACCAGAAACATTGGATGCGCTGATAAACGTTTATAAGTTAATAATCAAGTCTGGTAATTATTTTATTCAAATAAAAGCCGTTTATTCGAGGGCGGCTTTTATTCGAGGGCGGCGTTTATTCGAGTAAATACGGTAGTTGTTCTTATAAAAAAAGCGTGTATTTCTGCTATTGGCATGTCTTGGAATATCCCAGCTAGAAACTCAATTCTAGAATTGAGGAAGTCTTTCTTCGCCACATCAGGGGACAAGGAATCTTTTTTTTCTGTTTATACTGAACGCTTTCCTAAATAAGGGAAAAAAGTTTGGTTGCTAAGACTATTAGTAGCTGAAGTTTTAATGCCTCTAGGCTCTATGGACGAAGAATGGAGCCTATATTGTGTACCCCTGCCATGCAGTAATTGTGTCCATGGAGGTAACTACAGGACAACAACAGTTTTTCATGGGCCATACTGATAAGGTAGGTTTTATGTTGATCACGTGGGTTTTATGTTGATGAGGTGAGTTTGGTATTGAAAGTTTGAGTGCGAGCCGTACATGCATGAATATTTTTATTAAATAAACCAAAGTCGATTCTTTCCATCAGAGGCTGGTTCAAGAAATGTATTCAAACATGAAACCTGGATATATACAACAACACATCATCAATAACAAGTTTTTTATACCACGCACGGAAGACTATACAAGATTATAGTATCCCCTTAGGCCTACATATAACAATCGTTCATTCCAGTAGTTTTGTTGAAACCTTATTATAAATTTTTGTTCGTGGTTAGATTTAATTATATTAGTTTTATTGTGGAAGAGACGAGTCGCTAGTAAAAATCAAATTTTCCCCACACGTGCAGGACCAGAGAGAAGAGGACAGGAATGGGGTCTTTATTTTATTCTTTTCGAGACGGGTTTAAGTTCAAAGTATCCGGAATGATTACCCCAATGGTGTATAGATCTGTCAAAAAAGGTTTATATAAGGTTAAAGCAGTGATCCGGTTAGGGTTACCGTCGGCGTGGTTGGTGCAGTGGTAAGATCTATGTCTTCTAATCACAAGGCCCCAGGTTTAACCCCCGGCTCAGCCAAGTGTTGAACATTTGTTGAACATTTGAACATTTCCCGCCAAAGTTTACTCAGCTTACCATCCTCCCGAGGTCGATAAAATGAGTACCAGCTTCTGCTGGGGGCTAACCTGTGACGGATTAGTGTCCCATCCACGGGGAGTCAATGACTCTCATCCGCTTAACACTACAGAAACCAGAGATAAGCACCGGCTCCAATGGGCCAATTAGCTCGTAAAAGGATTTAGCTTAACCTTAGCAAAGCAGTTATCCACCTTATGACATTCAGTCTGAGAGCTTAAAAATTACTCGCTCACTTTGGACATGCATACTTTACTCTCATATGACTCCACGTTTAGGTTTGTGTAAGTGACACTGCAGTTCATTCAACATTGTTTCAGGTATCTGCGTTAACCCTTGATGGCAGTTCAAGCATCTTAGCCTCTGCGCAAATTGGTTCCCCCTCAGTAGTACGAATCTGGAAAGTTTCATCAAAGAAATGTGCAGCAATGTTTAGGGCTCAAGTACATGGCATCCACTGTTTGAGGTACTTTTGTCATCAGGCATACTGATACAATGTTTTTTTCGGAACTTTATTTTTCCAAAAGGTCTTGATGTTAGCAATAAAGATATAACTTGAATATACATAACAACGTTTTGTAAAGACATGTTTCGGCATGCTTATGCCATCACCAGTTTAATAAAATGAATGAATTACAATAGATAAGTAAAGCTTTGCCGAAGCAAAATGTGGTAAATACTAGAACTATCTATCGACGTTTCGGCATCTCCATGACACCATTGTCAAGACAAAACTAAGTGAATTAATTAATGCAATGCTATAAAATTTACGTATGAAACAATAGATAAGTGAAAGTTAGTTAATGAATAAATTATTACAAATAATGACGTAATGCATTACAAGTAAGTAAGTATTAAAGTTGTGTAATTGTTTATTGAGGTTGGGCTTATTTTTATTAATATGTAAGGCTTCTTTAAGTTTAAGATCAATGGGATTGTTGACTGTGTCAATAATAGTAAAACAAAAAGAACTATATTTTTGCTTATTACACTAGAAATTAAGTACATAGCTTGTTACTTTTACAGTATACATAGTAGTTTTTAACTTGGTTTATGCTTACAGTAGTTATTTATGAATCAACGAGGTGGGATGCTATGTTGCCTATCAATTTGAAACTTCGATTGCGTGTGAGTTCTTGCCCTTGGCATCGTATTAATAAAGCCCTATTTTGATTGGAAATGATCCAATTTGCCGTGTTGCATTGCAATTTGCTTTTCAACCTTATATTATTGCTCAATAAAAGAAAGGAATGATGCTAAGCAATTGCTCTTACGGCATTTCCAAATTTGAAGTTTACCAAGAACTAGTAAGTTATTAATTATAATGTGTTCATAATTTAATGTTCCAATCAAAACTTCTTGATAAGAACAACACTGTATCCATGTTTTTGATAAAGAAAACCAATAGTCCTCGAAATTCTTCCCAATGCTTTCTACCTTTGAGTATGAATAAAACAAGTGTTTAGTTGTTTCAGAAGAAATATATAGCCAATTTTGATTCAATATTAAAACAGTGCACGACGCGTAGGTTGAGATATCTAACATTTCAGTTGGAAGATGTGTAGCAATAGACAAGTTCACTGAGATCCTTGCAGTAGCTGTCTGGATTAAATTTGAGCTTATTACTTCACAATATCACACCTTAAAACCATTTTTGAGGTTAGAACAAATAAATATTTTGTTTAAGGTTCGTCTTTTGTAAATGTAAGGCACGGCCACATGATGTAAGAATGCACGCAATGTTGGACACAATGGAAGAATAGCATCGTGTGACTGCCTCTGGAATTGTTGCATGTATCGTTGCACAAAGTAGAAACCGATGCTGCTTCTGCAACATTGAATGCAACAATTTCACTGTGTGACCACGAGAAATGGTTTCAATTGCGTGCTGCATGAAATTTTGCATATTGTGGCTGCGTTTGTAACTCATTGAAATTTGATTTGTTTTTCTCTTGTAGTTTATCCTACAAGGGTCATATTCTTTGTGGGGTGGGAAAAGATTCTCACAACAAGCAGGTACTTGTTTGTTTTAAAGTTGTCTGTTCTACGTGAATTCTCAGTTTTCGAGGGCAACAATATTTCACGTAAACTAGATATTAGTGTAACTAACAGGTGTAGCTCAACTGGACTATAGTTTTATCTTCCATTGCTCAGTTTTCGAGGGCAACGATATTTCACGTAAACTAGATATTCGTGTAACTAACAGGCGCAGCTCAACTGGGCTATAGTTTTATCTTCCATTGCCAACCGCCATGTATTTTAACAAAAATTGGCCTTGGTCAAGGGTTAAAAATATACTCAATTTTTCAAAATATGGTTTGGCTAGTAAAGCGTAAATAAAGGTAATTCAACTTTAGTAGCTTGTCAGTTCTTTGAGGGTGTGTTTCAGGTCTAGCTAGAATAGTGAACTTAGACATGTCTCAGAGTCAATACCTTTACTAAGTCACTGAGTGCTGTATTTGTCTCTCTACTATACTATAACTAAGTTTACTGTATGTTAAAACAAAACTTACACAGTATTATTGCATTATGCCACCTGTAGATGGTTGTTGTGTGGGACACATCTCGTGCTGTGAGAGGAGGGGAAGTGAATCTTGTCGCGAAGGCTCACACAGATGTAGATATCTGTCGTATGAGAATAGCAGAATTCGACGACAGCAGGTACACTGTAGAATCAGGCTGATGTTGCTCATAAAAATGGATTTAACCGTCACCAAAAATTAATTAACAATTATTCGCTGAAGGAGAAGTGAATATCTGGTGAATATTCACTACCCAGATATTCACTGAGCCTGAGGTGAATAATTGTTTTAGTAAAATTACGTAGGTGATTATTAGAGAGAAAAAAAGCCAAGCGAGAAACGTTATGTAAACTTTTAATAATTCAAATTTTCACGCGTCATCACACACAAAAAATTGCCGTTGTTTTTAAGGCATTATTACGAGTTTTGAAAATTTTTGAAAAATCTTAGGAAATCTTCGGAAATTTTCGAGAATCTTCGAAAATGGTTAGAGAACGTTTCTAAGTTTAAGACTTTTAAAAATTTTCGGAAAATCTTCGGAAATTTTCGGAAGTGTTCGGAAATCTTTGGAAAGCATCGGAAATGGTTTAAAACCGTTTTAATGCATTTTTTCGGATTTTTTTCTCTCGTCGGCTATAACCACCTCGCGCGAGGTAATTGGAGCTGGGATAACGCGTGAGCCTCCACCAGTGATAGCACCGGAAACTCTATAATCACCTCTGAGTAATTTTACTAATATCTCATAACTTAGGGCCTCAGTCTCTGCAGTGGTATTTTAAAAGATCTAATTATTCAAGACACAGGTATTCCTGCGGAGAATCTGAGATCAGCCATAGGTGCTGCTGGCACTCAATCCTGTGAGTTTCTCGGGCAGATAAATTGATAGAATATTAAAGTCTTTCTGCTCCACTTATTTAGTTACGCCCAAATATGTATTTTCGAGTTATTGCTTTTTTGTAGTTTTGTCAGTAATGAAGAACATGAGTGGAATCACTTAACTATTTACAGTGCTTGGTATTACTTGAGGGTTTTGGAACAAAGAGAGAAACAAAATGAAAATCTTGGCCACATTGCCAATAACATATATACATAGTGCCTAGAAAACACTTTGTATTAATTTTCGAACCAAGCAATTTCACGTACTATGGTAGAAAGTTGCCAAACAACAATAATTTGAAGAATTCCTTTTAGGTTTTGAATTAAAGATGTCGAGCTGGATGCAATAAGAAAAATGGTTCTTTTGAAAGCTTTTCTCCAAAGCTATGTAACAATTACAAATTATTTACTGTCTTCATTATCACCAATATCTTCATTATCTTTTATGTAGAATGATCTCATGTGGTAATGATAATATACGGTTATGGCGTGTCCGTCATGGTGCTCTTCGGTCGTGCCCAGTAGATCTTGGTCATCATGGTGTGGCAGAGTTCACTGACATCACATTTGGTGCACCTCTTGTGTCAGGCGGTGACCCAGCAGAGAGAAAACTGTAAGTTATCTTCATCAAAGCCCGAGTTTGTTCTAGATGCTCTTCTTTTGTTGTTTTTTTTACTAACTTTATCAGAGTGCCAGAATTGTATAATAGAGACCTTTAGATCCGACTACATCTTCCAACTGAAATGTTAGATATCTCAACCTACACGTTTTAATATTGAATCAAAATTGGCTATGAGTATGAGTACAGGAACAAGATTTTAAGAGCGCGCGCGCTTGTACAAGCAAACTCGTTGTCGACAAGACGAGATTTCTAGCAAAAGTCTTCCTGTTGACAACGAGTTTGCTGGTAAATTCGCGTGCGCTCTTACAATCTTGTACTCGTAGTTGTAGTCGTAGTCGGATCTAAAGGTCTCTGATTTGATGTAACTACGAAGCAACCACACTCATGTTCTGAGGTAATTGTTATTCAATTAAAATGTAATTGTAGGGAAGATAAATATGCTGTAGAAATGAAAATCTCCATCGACTTAAAAAGGCCCTGACTCTCCTTCAACCCTAGAACCATCACTTACTGAAACTCTCTCCCAACGGAACTCTTTACTTAGTCCAGAAACTCTAACCAGTTCAGCCAAATGTATCAAATTTCATTTACCCTCCAGTTACGCAACGTTTTGGTCTTGCCCTTGTAATTTTATTTATTTATTTATATTGTACATGTACTAACCCTGACCACACGGCAAAAAATACTGGAATGTACAAGGGGCCTGCAGTAATTGGAGAAACCTGTTTCAGTGACCCATTCCTTCGGGGATAAAGTTAATAAAATGAAATAAAATAAAATAAAATAGAATAAATATATCAATAAAAAGATGTAGTCAATATCTGAGCACCTGCTAAAAATAAAACTTTCCTTTTTTTGCAGGTACTCTTGTACCAAAGGTGGTACGGTATATCAGATAGACTATCAGAGAATTTCCCTTGATCGAGTGTACAGACTTCTACCAATTGGCAGCCGCTCTGAACCATCGGGCAAATTTGGTGGCTCAACGCCAACAGAGTTCGGTATTGCCCTGAATGCTCTTTCAGTGAATGAGGCGTTTTGTGTCACAGGATCACATGATGGATTCCTTAGGCTATGGCCCCTGGACTTTTCATTTGTGTATCTAGAGGCAGGTACATGACATTCTCAAACTCATTAGTAATTCATGACAACAGCCAATAATTAATGCCTATTTTTGTCAGGTGGATGATTTTTGATACACACAATTTTTTTTTATAAGAACAACTTTAAGAACAACAAGGCTCAAATTTGCCAAAACTTAGGAACAATTTAAGAACAAGCTCAGGCTGAGGCTTGATAACTAGGGACGTTTTGTGGTAGCAAATTGACTAAATCTTAGCGATACAGCACTAAACATAAAATGATTCACTTTGAAGGCTGCTCAACAAACAATGAAGGTAGTTCGCCTATGAATTTAGTAGTACAATACATGTGTGGCGCAAGGCGTTTCACTTTCCAATACCGTGTTTTATTTTGTTTTTTCTTCAATAAAAACCGCTCACAAAAATAACAAATTGAGAACAAATTGAGGCTGAAGTCGCCAAAAAAATTAAGAACAATGAGACTCGGAAAAATTTACTGGTTCTTATAAAAAAAGCGTGTAATACTAGGAGTACGAGTAGGAAAATATGACGTCATTATGGTTCCGTTCACGGCTAAATTTTGATCAAATGATGTGAGTGAAGTGTTTGTTTATGAGATCAGTTTTATTTCTCTCTGTGCTGCCCGGCGATCGGCAATACTTCACATAAGTTCCACTGAGGTGGTTTTCAATGCCTTCCTTTGGTATAAATACCTCAGCGTTCACAAATAAGGCAGTTTTCAAGTGAAATGAAAGCTTCAACATATTCCAGCATTGCGCAAACATTAACTATTTTATCATAGCCAGTAACGAGAGAAAAGTTAAGGAACAAAATGTGTTAGGAAATATCTCAACTTAATCCAATTTCGGTTCACATTTTGCAACGCTTGTCAAATTTTCAAGATGGAAAAAGTTGCAAATAGTATCATTAGAAAAAAAGATACAATATCATTTCAACTTTATATCAATAATGTTCTTTATTAAGGTTACTGAACAGGTTGAAAATTGAAAAAGCAAATTATGTTGCTTTATTGAAAAAGATCTTTTGAAAAAAAACAATTTTCTTCAATAGCTAATTTCGTTCGCGAATTATTGCAAAATAAACCTTTTTACCGGCGTTTGGGAAGCTTGCACGTTTCATTTTTCAAACGTTATTTTCTTCGGTTCCAGTTCTTACTCATATGAGGGTTCCAAAAATGTCAACGCTATCGCTGATTTTCTGTAATTTTACTACGAAATTTGGCAAAACTATAGAGCATTACCTAAAGAATAAAACCGTCTCTTTTTTATTAATCGATTTCTGCGCCTCTCGGCTAAAAATATTTACTACAGCTTTCTAGAAACAAATATAAAAAATGATTGGCTTTCACAAACAAAAATCGCCGCGACGATTTTGATGGGCACACTTTGACAAAGTTAAAAAGGCGGCAAGCACTAGCGAAAGTTAAGATCTGAGCTACGATTGACTTTACAAAGGGAAAAAAATTTAATCGAAAATAGAGCGTCAGTTCGTTCTAACGATACCAAACATATCAATATAATTTAAATATTCATTTAGAGAATTTTATAAGCTTTCCATTGATATATAGGTTAATGGGTCTGTGATAAATATCAAGCGAGATATCGTATGAAAACTAAAAACACCGCTCAAGGTGTTCAGTAACCTTAATTTAGGCAAGCGATATTGCTCATATATCGACTATTAAATTCTTTTTCATTTTGGTGCATGGTCGATATTGTATATGTTTTGCAAATCATTTGTCGCTTCGCTACCACTGAAATATTTTTCAACACTCGAAGAGAGATTTGTATCTCTGTGCGGCCATGTAATATGGTTTATTTATTTTTCTATTATCTAAAATTATTTTAATGTTTCTTTTACACTAACCCGGAAACTTTTATTTCCGGATACGGCTATCGTCCACACTAACACAGCGGATTCGGGATACGGATCCGAAAACTTTTGAATCGCTCTCCAGAGTGGAAACTTTTGAATCCGGAAACGTGGATTAGTGTGGACGGTGTATCCGGAAACTTTCGAATCCAATGACGTCAAAATTTGGCGCCACACCCAATCTCCCGCCTACAGTTTCTTTTCATTTTGGTGCATAGTCGATATTGTATATGTTTTGCAAATCATTTGTCGCTATATACGCTCACCCGTGAAATAATTCTCAAAGAGAGAATGGTATCTCTGCGTGGGCATTTAATATGGTTTATTTATTTTTCTATTATTTAAAATTATTTTAATGTATTCATTTACAGAGAGATAAAGTTTGTTCTTGTAAAAGCCTTTTGCAAATTTGCAATGCAAAATAGCGCAGCGCTGCAATACTAAAAATAGAAATTTCACCCTCTCGTGACTCAAACAGAGACATGTTTCACACACAAAAAAAACCTATAGAGAAAGTATGATTGTGTAATCAAGGGAAATGACAGTACTGTTTAGCTCTACTAGGTTTATAGTATTCGACTCGAATTAAAACTAGAAACATTGGGCGTGATGGTGCAACCCCTCAAAACAAAAGAAGAATCGGGCATGTCTGAGCAAGTTCTGCATATGGATGAGTTGCGCCTTAATTGATGCACATTGCGCCCTATTAAATGTTAATGACTGTGCGTACTTTTTGCGCACTTTTTTATGGAGATGAGGTTGAACTGCGCACAAATTTATGCAGGTTGAACTGCGCACTAATTCATGCACATTACGCACTTTGTTTGGGGCCCCAACGGTCCCTAATGTACTACTGATAACTAACAGCACGTGTTTTTTATGCAACAACTAAATACTTTTACGTGCTGTTAAGGCTCTGTTACACTGTGCAATTTTCTCAGCAACTTGTCTCGCAATGCTTGAAAATGTAGCTTTGTAAGTTGCCGAGATTGGGTGTTACACTACAACGCGATCTCAGCAACTTGCAATATTTTTGGCCGTACCCAGAGCTCCTCGGAATGAAACAAGAAGTGTGCGCTAGCGCTCTTGGAAAAAACTGCTGTAAAATTGCGAGAAAAGTTGCTGGAGGGGTGATACACTGTGCAATGGTGTTGTCAGTTGCTGCAATCCGTTGCGTAAAGTAGACTTGAGTTCTATTTCGTGCAACACTGTGCGCAAGAAAAAAATTGCGAGACAACCTATGTTACACTGTGCAATTCTCCAGCAACTTGTCTCCTAGCGGCATTGCAAACCATTCCATGTTACACTGTGCAATTCTACAGCAATTTGTCTCTCAAAGGCATTGCCAGACATTCCATGTTACACTGTGCAATTCTACAGCAATTTGTCTCGCAACGGCGTTGCAAGACATTCCATGTTACACTGTGCAATTCTACAGCAATTTGTCTCGCCACGGCGTTGCAAGACATTCCATGTTACACTGTGCAATTCTATAGCAATTTGTCTCGCAAAGGCGTTGCAAGACATTCCATGTTACACTGTGCAATTCTACAGCAATTTGTCTCCCAAAGGCATTGCAAGACATTCCATGTTACACTGTGCAATTCTACAGCAATTTGTCTCCCAAAGGCATTGCAAGACATTCCATGTT
>JAOCNB020100633.1:0-11501 GCA_026546465.2 Palythoa caribaeorum | reverse complement strand
ATTCGAGGGCGGCGTTTATTAATATTTTGGCTCTCAGGTGCGGCGTTTATTCGAGGGCAGCGTTTATTCGAGGGCGGCGTTTATTGATATTTTGGCTCTCAGGGCGGCGTTTATTCGAGGGCGGCGTTTATTCGAGGGCAGCGTTTATTCGACTAAATACGGTAGTCATAAATAAACAAGAAAACGTTTTTAATTACAAACCTTTTTTTTGCACTGGAATAACTTAAAAACTAGAAAGAACAAAGAAATGTTTTAAGATGTTTTAAACCTGAGGATAAACACTCAAAACAGAAAGCGATTGTTTTTATAAACGTTTTTACCTCTTTTAGCCTTAGCTTTTACCTATTATCAAAAACTTTTATCCAGTAATATGTTTACTGATTGTTATTGGCAGAATATTGGCATTAAGAATCATACCACGTAAGAACTATATAGCATGCCGGCTCTCTCCCGAATCAGTGCTTTCCGGGGTTTTGAGCCTACGACCTGATATAATCATGAGACCCCTTCTTTGTCCGTGCCTATACTTTTTCAGTGCTCACCTTTACATTCTTCAAATGGGAACCAAAAAAATTAGATGCATTTATATTTACAATTAATTTATCCAGCAACATCTTCTTTCTCTTTAAGCGTTTATCTAAAACCTCTCTATTGTTTGTTTTGCTATTTTAAATTTGAAAGGGTGTTTTTGTCGTTGGATTCAAATACTTTGTTAAAAAAGAAATGAAAGATGCTCACAAGATATCCGATATGGAGCGTCTTCTTATTTTCTCCTAGCTCATGCAAGTAAGCCAAAAACAAAGACAGCCTATCAGTAAATTATACCTTGGGCCAGTTGGGGTCTGAAGAATTTGGAACTTTTTCGAGAATCCAAATTTGCAACCTAAACATATACACGCTCCTTCTTTTCTTGACCAAAAAACAAAGATAGCTTATAATTTATATCTTGGAGTCTGAAAAGTTTGAATCTTTTTCGAGAGTCCAAATTTGCAACCTAAACATATACATGCTTCTTTTTTTCCTACCCAAAAACCAACATTGTTTGCAAATTTCCGCGTTGGCTTATTTAAACGAATTTGGGAAGAATTGGTGGGAGCCTAGGATGACCAGATTGCTAACTTTAGCAGTTTATTGTTTTACCGTTTGATTAATTCGTTCTTTAAACCGCGTTTTTTCAAAATTTACCAAAAAACAAAATTTGATGAATTTGGATACGGCATTGCCATTTTTTTATATTATTTTGTTGCGCGGTTTTTTTGCTTTCAGTTTAAGGTGGTTTTCGAACCCCCATTACGCCAAACTTAGGAAGATTTCTTAAAAATGACAAACTAAGAACAAAAAATACATCTCGGGCCTAGAACCTGAACTCTACAAGTTTCATCATGAACCAACATTGTTTAAAATATGTTTCTACAACGTTTAAATTTTCGAAGTCGTTTCCATGTGGTATTGCTCTTTTTATTTGCGCTACCTTTTTTGAAAAAATGTAGACAACAAAATAAACTCATCGAATAAAAAAATGTTGTCGATAAAAATCATTTAAAACTAAATCATATTACTCTGACAGAGTTTATTACGATATCCTAAGTTGGAAAATGGAAACAGTTTTTATTCAGTTTATCGTAAGTCTCCGTTGATACTGCATTAAACTACGACGAATATGCTTAAAAACAGTGAAAAATGAACCAGTCACACATTTTGTAATCACCGAATTTTCTAAAGCTTTCGAAAATGAATTATTTTAAGGAATTCTGATCGAACCGATGCATTCATTACTCCATAAACCATTGGGTTGATGACACTACTTGCAAAAACAGGAAACGCACTGTAAAAATTACGATATTTACTTTCAGGTTTTAACAATTTTGAAACCTCCAAATATTCTGTTACCAAAAATGGAATATGACAAAGATAAAAATCAACAACTACTACAGTTAGTAATCTGGTCATCCTTGCTTCCACCACTCCATAGGAAGAGTTTCCTTCTTGTGACGATGGAGCGGCGGCCATGTTGTGTTGACGAATGGTTTGATAAATCTTCAGGTAACATAATTTATAGCGATAATTAAACTAGGAACTATAATGTAAAGAGTGAGAAAATTGTAATAAACGCGAGCAATTATGTTTTGAGGAGCTGTATTTGGAGATGTAAGATTAATCTCGTTGATTTCATACTTGATACCAAGAGCAGGACAACCAATAAGTAACAAAAGAGCTGTTACGATCCACGAAGTAGCCGCCATGACTGAAAAACTTTTCTTAGAATAAATCTTTCTGTACCACTCAGGTCTCACAACTCGGAAATATCTGTTGATTGCCACAAGCATCACAGTTAGTAATGAAGTTCCTGCAACAATGTGATGAATATAAAATGCTAAAGTCAAGCCAATGTCTCCTGAAATCTACCTGTTTGCAAACGACGAAGCGGTAAACTGTGGCATGACAAACACTGCAACGAGTAAATCCGTGAAGGTCAGTGATAAAATAAAATTGTTGGTGACTGTACGTAGTGAGGTGTTTCTGTAAAACGTCATACAGACCAGCAGGTTACCAACAAGGGCTGAGAAATATACACGAGTTGTTGAGAAATTTGTAGAAAAGTTAAATGGAAACTGTGTCTTCATGCTAAACATGAACTGTTTTGAAATTAATTTTTAAATATCGGGATCACTGAACAATCTCAACAACAAGAGAATATTAGTTAATTAAAGTAGTCAGTTAACGTTTGGTAAGTAGCTTCCATAGCTAACGCTACACTGAACAGTTAGCTCTTGTCAATTCTTCTCGATATGCACTAAGAAAAATTTGTCAGTCGCCCTTTTATTATTGTTCTTAATAAAGAATAATAGAAAAGTAGACTTTTTAATTGGCTCAAAGCTTGCAGAAACCAGCAGGCACCTCGTACGTAGCCGGAATACCGTTAGTTAAACAAAAGGAAAACGCTAAACAATTTTCGGCTGGTAAGTTTGTCCTTCCCAGCTAACAGGGAGACATCAACCAAAATCTGTTCACTTCTGAACAAATGTTAACAACTTTAACCAAGAAATTTCCTTGAGAGAAACATTGGTTGCTGACGAATTAAATGAGTCATTAAACGGAAAACTAATAATGTTCATAATGAACTTTAAAAAGTTTAAAGCTGCATGGTCTTTTATGTTCACTGTTAAAAAAATTTCGATCGGGGAAAGAACGCCGATATGTTAAGGTATTTAGTTCGCTAATTGTAACATTAAAAGTCCATTGAATAAAAATTCCTTTCCATTCGCTATTTCTGACAAATAAGAGAATTTTGTTTGCATCAATCTATCTTATATTACGGTTTTTGAAATAATTATAATTTTTTAGGTAAAGGTACAGATGTTGAGTGGTATGATGAATGAGTATATTATTCAATACTACCATTGAAAAGCCTTTTTAGGACGAATAAAGTATGGATGTATGTATGTAGTTAATTTATACTTCAAAATAAAATAGTTTTTATCATATGGTTTTACTGCTGCTACGTTAGTTTCACAAAACATTCTTCATTATCTTCTTTTTTTGTTTGTTTTTTTTCCTGGAGGCATTTTAGCAAGATTGCACGTGGAAACGCTTCAATACACTCAAAATGTTTTTGAAGAATCCGTTTTATAAAATTATGACACTTAAAACGCCCTGAAAATTAAGAATTATGTAAGAATCGGCTCAAGCTCAGTTTTATATTTCCGCACTTTTGAAGCATTGCAGTGCGTGCGTTCCCGTCATAAACTAAACCATTCTATTGTAAACAGAAAGTACTGGTCGGCATGGATCAATCAAAAATCCGATTTCTGGAACTTGCCGTTGTCTTCTACCCTATCCCTCTATATCTTTATAGTTCGTATCAGAAATTCTTTAAGGATCGTTTATAAGAGTGTTCACTCTGAAATTTGAAATATGTTAAGAATCACAATAATTATTTGAGGCTGAAATCACTGATAAAGATTAGAATCACGAGGATTACACAAAATTTTGTCGGATTGAGTGAAATTGAAAATTGGGTCTCGGCTTGCAGAAACCAGCAGGTATCTCTATCGTATGCAGTCGTAGTGGCGTCAGTTAAACAAAAGGAAGAGAACAAACACTTTTCGGCTTGTTTTGTTTTTCTCATGCAACTAATAGGAAGACATCAGTCAAAATCCGGTCACCGCCAACCTAAAGGTTAAATTTTAATGTTCATTTTTCTTGCAGGGAATTGGTGATAGAAATAGGACAATTGATATAACTTCTCGAGGACGTATAGCTTGTTTGCACAAATAAACTATGTGCCCGACAAAAGTCATGTAATTATCAATAGCATAACGACACAAGGTCAAATCGTTCAAAATATGGAACTTTTTATTGTAAGTATCTACACATGGGAGTACCTGAACAGACAACAAGAACCAAAGGGGAAGAATATTTAGTCACTATTAATTTTATCGAGACAAGAACTGAAGAATATTTTATTTCGTTCGAAGACAAAAGTCGAATTCCAAAAAATTTGATGTTTCATAAGAATATTGAACTTCTTCTATATAAAAAACCGAAATAAATTCGTGTTAACTAAAGACAAAAGCGACAGCAAGCACCCTGAAATCCGGCACTAAAATGGCATCCTCGTGATATAATTGGTCCAATGAGGCAGCATGCCGCCTTCGCAGCCAATCAGAATGAGGGTGGCAAATGCATTTGAAGCCCGCAACTTTACTATTTCGCCCGTAAAAAGGAACGATTAATATTGGAAGAAAGCATTTCATTATTTGACTGCGCGTAGCGATGATAATATGGAGTTGACAAATGTTTTCTCTTTTGAATATTTCATGCAGTATTTTAGCTCGCTTTTTAGACGTGTTTAGAGAAGAAATTGCTGTTAATTTGATATTTGGCTTTGTCCTGGGTTAAAACAAATTTGTCAGCTGGACATGGATTAAAACACTGAACCGTCGTCTTTGACCTTTTAAGAAAAAGAGTTTAAGGGATTTTCCAAATTTCCATTTTTAGTTTGTCCACTGACATTTTTGGCCAAATTGCAAAAATAAAATTAATTCTATAGTAATATCATAATAACCAATCATTTTTGCATCGCGTTTTAACATTTTCATAAATTAACTTCAGACTAAATGTTTAAAGGTAGTAGTTGTATTAATAAAACTCTCACCTTCCATCTGTTCATTGTCATCAGATTGCAATTTCAACTGCACAAACAATAATATGTCCAAGCCAGCAGAACACAAAAGAGCCTTGTAGCAACAAAATGTGGCGACGCACACACACAGAATTATCCCAATAAAAAATAACAAATACATAAAATTTTGCCAAGTTTATTTTTTAGATTGTTTCCTCAAGCAAAAACAAGAAAAATTGTTATACCGTGACAACAAGTTCCTATTAGAAATTTTAACTGATCGCAATGTGCAAAACTTTTTTCCCGCAAAAAATTTTAAAATTAAAATATTATGATGAACCAAACAGTTTATCTAGATAAATAAATGAAATAAAACTATTACTGGACATTAATCCTGAAACTTAGCGACTAGACTTCTTCATGCACGATCGTGCACGATCGTTGGTGCAGAACGAGATGCACGATGGGACACCACGCCAAGCGCGGATGTCAACTGGATGTCTAACATTCACCGTTTTCTCAAGCATTTTATCTAATTAGTTTGCTTTGAAGAAATGAAAACTAAGGTTTTGAGGAAACGAAAACAGATGGAATGGCCATCAGTAAAATCAGGATACTAAACTTTTCGGTGCGTGCATCATTCAGATTTTTTTGAGTTGTTCGTTTTTGTAACCTTAGGAGAAAACATTATAATGTAACCCGAAAAACAACATTAAATACACAACAGGTGCAGCACATATTAAAAGTATTGTAGCCATCCAGTCTAGAGGCTTTCCAAGCAACAGTGCTCTTAACTAATGAACTCACAATAGCAGGGACCTTGCTTGATATAAAATATTGAATTTACTTTTCCTCAAGCAAAGTTTAAAATTAGACAGCAAACTTCTTAATAGACGTATCTTTTTATTTGGTTCCGCTAGCTTAATAGTTGAGACTTGAATTATAGGACAATATGGATTGTTTAATTAAAATACACCAAAATTTCCATTATTTAACTTGATTCATTATCAACGTTCACACGTGTTATCAGATAACATTACATTCATCCGTTACGAGCATCGTAAAGAAATGGTATAAACGGATTATCTTGTCGGTGGTGAATTTAGAATGCAAAGTAACGCATTTTCAATTTTTCTTCATTCAAAGTGCTATGGAACATTTCAATGCTATTCTCGAAAATAACTGAAATAAGAGGAGATGAAATGTGACGAAAGGGATGGAATAAGAGAAGATGAGACGTGACAGGAAGAGAGGAGACGAGAGGAGAGGATAGGAGATGAAATGAGAGGAGATGACATGTGACGAGAGAAGAATAGGAGATGGAATAAGAGAAGATGAGACGTGATGGAAGGAGACAAAAGGAGAGGAGAGGATAGAATCGGAGATGGGATGAGAAAAGATGAGACGTGATGAAAGGAGACGAGAGGAGAGGAGAGGATACAATAGGAGATGGGATGAGAAAAGATGAGACGTGACGAGAAGAGAGGCGACGAGTGGAGAGGAGAGGAGATGGAATGAGAGGAGACGAGACGTGACGAGAACAGAATACGAGATGGGATACGAAAAAATGAAACGTGACGAGAGGAACCGAAAGGAGAGGCCGGAGAGGAGATGTGATGAGAAAAAATGAAACGTGACGAGAGGAGAGGATAGGAGATGGAATGAGAGTAGATGGCATGTGACGAGAGGAGAATAGCAAATGGGGTGAGAAAAGATGAGATTTGACAAGAAGAGAGGAGAGGAGATGAAATGAGAGGAGATTACATGTGACGAGAAGAGAATAGGAAATGGGACGTGACGAAAAGAGAGGAGACGAGTGGAGAGAATAGGAGATGGAATGAGTGTAGATGACATGTGACGAGAGGAGAATAGGAGATGGGATGAGAAAAGATGAGACGTGACGAGAAGAGAGGAGACGAGTGGAGAGGATAGGAGACGGAATGAGAGGAGATGACATGTGACAAGAGGAGAATAGGAGATGGGATGAGAAATTTTGAGATTTGAAAAGAAGAGAGGAGAGGAGAGGAGATGGAATGAGAGTAGATGACATGTGGCAAGAGGAGAATAGGAGATGGGATGAGAAAAGATGAGATTTGACAAGAAGAGAGGAGAGGAGAGGAGATGGAATGAGAGTAGATGACATGTGGCGAGAGGAGAATAGGAGATGGGATGAGAAAAGATGAGATTTGACAAGAAGAGAGGAGAGGAGAGGATATGAAATGAGAGTAGATGACATGTAACGAGAGGAGAATAGGAGATGGAAGAAGAGAAGATGAGACGTGATAAGAAGAGAGGAGACGAGAGGAAAGGATAGGAGATGAAATGAGAGTAGATGACATGTGACGAGAGGAGAATAGGAGATGGAATAAGAGAAGATGAGACGTGACAATCAGAGAGGAGACGAGAGGAGAGGATAGGAGATGAAATTAGAGTAGATGACATGTGGCGAGAGGAGAATAGGAGATGGGATGAGAAAAGATGAGACGTGACAAGAAGAGAGGAGAATAGGAGATAATATGAGAAAAGATGACGTGACAAGAAGAGAGGAGACGAAAGGAGAGGATAGGAGACGGAACGAGAGGAGATTAGACGTGACAAGAGGAGAATAGGAGATGGGATGAGAAAAGATGAGACGTGATCGACAAGAGGAGAGGAGACGAGTGGAGAGGATAGGAGACGGAATGAGAGGAGATTAGACGTGACGAGAGAAGTATAGGAGATGGGATGAGAAAAAATGAAACGTGACGAGAGGAGAATAGGAGATAGGATGAGAAAAGATGAGACGTGACAAGAAGAGAGGAGACGAGTGGACAGGATAGGAGATGGAATGAGAGTAGATGACATGTGACGAGAGGAGAATAGGAGATGGAATGAGAAAAGATGAGATTTGACAAGAAGTCACGAGAGAAGAGGAGATGAAATGAGGGGAGATGACATGTGAAGAGACGAGAATAGGAGATGAGATACAAAAAATGAAACGTGACAAGAGGAACCGAAAGGAGAGACCGGAGAGGAGATGGGATGAGAAAAAATGAAAGATGACGAGAGAAGAATAGGAGATGGGATGAGAAAAGATGAGACGTGACAAGAAGAGAGGAGACGAGAGAAGAGGAGATGAAGTAAGAGGAGATGACATGTGACGAGAGGAAAATAGGAGATGGGATGAGAAAAGATGAGACGTGACAAGAAGAGAGGAGACGAGTGGAGAGGATAGGAGATGAAATGAGAGGAGATGACATGTGAAGAGAGGAGAATAGGAGATGGAATAAGAGAAGATGAGACCTGACAAGAAGAGAGGAGACGAGAGGAGAGGATAGGAGATGGAATGAGAGGAGATTAATGAGACGAGAGGAGACAAGAGGATTGGTGATGAAATAAGAGGAGATGACATGTGACTAGAGGAGAATAGGAGATGGGATGAGAAAAGATGAGACGTGACAAGAAGAGAGGAGACGAGAGAAGAGGATAGGAGATGTAATGAGAGGAGATGACATGTGACGAGAGGAGAATAGGAGATGGGATACGAAAAAATGAAACGTGACAAGAGGAACCGAAAGGAGAGGCCGGAGAGGAGATGGGATGAGAAGAAATGAAACATGACGAGAGGAGAATAGGAGATGGGATGAGAAAAGATGAGACGTGACAAGAAGAGAGGAGACGAGAGAAGAGGAGATGAAATGAGAGGAGATGACAAGTGACGAGAGGAGAATAGGAGATTGGATGAGAAAAGATGAGACGTGACAAGAAGAGAGGAGACGAGAGGAGAGGATAGGAGATGAAATGAGAGGAGATGACGTGTGAGGAGAGGAGAATAGGAAATGGAATAAGAGAAGATGAGACGTGACAAGAAGAGAGGAGACGAGAGGAGAGGATAGGAGATGAAATGAGAGGAGATTAATGAGACGAGAGGAGAGGAGAGGAGATGAGACGTGACGAGAAGAGAGGAGACGAGCGGCGGGGATAGGAGATTAAATGAGAGTAGATGACATGTGACGAGAGGAGAATAGGAGATGGGATGATAAAAGATGAGATTTGACAAGAAGAGAGGAGACGAGAGGAGAGGAGAGGAGAGGAGAGGAGACGGAATGAGAGGAGATTAGACGTGACGATAGGAGAATAGGAGATGGGATGAGAAAAGATGAGACATCAACATCAACATCATCATCATCATCATCACCATCATTTGTAGAGGTAGTGCTACTGAAGATGAACTACTATTATGTTATAAAGTTAAGTCGCATTAGAGATCTTTTGCTTTCTTGATTTTGTATATTTTCTCTGCAACATGGTTAGGAGCTCTGACTGCGGGCGGAGTTACTCCAATGAAGGAAGGATTTATGCTTGCCTTAAAGGAGATTGTCGAAAACGGCAAGTACCTTGTTATTGCTAAACATTAGCTTAATGAAAGTTATATTAGTTGATGAAGAAATTGATTAATAAAAACCTTTTCGCTCTTTAACTTGTGACAGGATAAGGATTTCTTGGGTCACTTAAAAATTTAAAAAGTGTTACATATTAACTCACAGTCTTGTCGGTTCAAATTGAATAGGTTAGCAGAAAATTTAACCATCATTTCCTTAAGTTAAAACTTTAATCTGGACAAACAGTCTCCTATACTAAAGAGCCAGAAAACAAACAATCGAAATAGTTTAAGCCTTTCACCTCATATTGTAATCGTCAAAGATAATGTTGTTTACGCCGATGGGTTGAAGCTTTCAGCTCGTATTGCATTTGTTACAGATGGCTTTGATAAGGTCAATGGATTGGAGTTTTCACCTCACATTGTATTTGTCGCAGGTGGTGCTGTTAACGTTAATGGATTGAAAATTTCACCTCGTAATGCATTTGTCACAGGTGGAGTTTTTAACGTTAATGAATTAAAGGTTTCACCTGATATTGTATTTGTTAAGGTGGTGTTGCTAACGCCAATAGATTGAAGCTTTCACCTCATATTGTATTTGTTACAGGTGGTGTTGCTAACGTCAATGGATTGAAGTTTTCACTTCATATTGTATTTGTTACAGGTGGCGTTGTTAATGTCAATGGATTGAAGCTTTCACTTCATATCAGTATTTGTTACAGGTGGCGTTGTTAATGTCAATGGATTGAAGCTTTCACCTTGTATTAATTGTGTTTGTTACAGGTGGCGTTGTAAACGTCAATGGGTTGAGGCTTTCACCTCGTATTGTAATGATGACTGATGGAAGACCCACAGATAATAATGGTCGAGCTACAGAAGAGGTAATGTTAAAGAAACGATCTGAGTAAGAACTAGGCAGGTCAACGGCAATGGAATGCAGAAAGGTGCTAATTGCGATATTGTGAAACCGTTAATCTCATTGGCTAAACTTTGAAAATCGACCATATCTTCATAAGTGAGCTAATTTCTTTCTTTCCAGTTCCCTCATTCATTCCCTTATATTTAAAACATTTTTGTACATGTTTTTAAATTTAAGAAAATTTTCACATGGGGAACATCGAAAATCAAGAGGTTTTCTTAGCTTTTGTTTTGGAATTTTATGATTGGATAAATTATTATAGCACAAAAGAAACATCACTTTAAAATACAGTTTCATTGCATTTTATTTTAAAACCATGTTGTACACAGGTTGATGTATTCTCAGTAAGAAAATCTAAACATTCTGGTGTGGGTTGAATAAACAACTTTAGGAAATCTTGAAAAGTCATCAGTCATTACAAGAAGATATGCACCCGACTCACAGAAGACAATGCTAACTTGCTCCCACGGTCCATTTGGCAGCGGAGTCATCTTTATTGGCTTTGGAGTAGTAACTTGGCATGTCTTCACAACTGAATCAATAATACTGTCCATCCTTGGAAACCATACTTTTGACCATTATAGGGTATGTCTCTTTACTATATGTTGATGGCCTTCATGGGCCAAATCAACTACACGTTTTAGGAATGTTAGTAGCAGTCGCAATCAGATCCTGCAATTTCTCTGCAGTGACATTAATGCCAAAACTGAAGACCTTGTACCAAACAAACCTAGTTGTGTGGAGAATGTAGTGGTGATGTGTTGAATCTGGATGTAAAGAGACAAATGGTGATATCCTTATTTGAGATCCAATTTGCTGAATAACGTTGTACCATTTCATCAAAGTAGGCATTGTATTTCTTTCAGGATATATAGTTTTATTAGCCTCCCTCATGCCCACACTTAAACAAACACTACCATTTGCTTTAGGTGCTACGACCACTGAAGAGACTCAAGGATTCAGTCTAACAGCGGGCTTGATAATATCCTGTTCAAGTAGGGACTCTACACAACTTTTCATATCGTTTCTTTGATGAAAAGGGATTCTTCTATACTGCTGATCAACAGATTTTACAATGTTTAGTTTTATTTCTTCAT
>JAOCNB020100632.1:0-19382 GCA_026546465.2 Palythoa caribaeorum | reverse complement strand
CCCCCCCCCCCCCCCCCCCCCCCCCCCCCCCCCCCCCCCCCCCCCCCCCCCCCCCCCCCCCGCCCCCCCCCCCCCCCGCCCCCCCCCCCCCGCGCCCTAAAAGTGGGATTTTACGGTACCAGTTTGAGTTAAAAATGGCACTGTATTAGACCACCAAGTTAACTGATCATAACTCTGTACTCTGTTAGTATACAAAATGTTTAACATCATGTTGTTCTAGTTGTATTCAATAGAAACCGTTAAAACGCTGTCTGTCCAATCTTATTTTAAAAAGAACGTATACTATTTGGGACTTTGACTACAGCCCTATTTTTAGTTTCGTTTTATTTTGGGCTTGTAAAATCTCAGTCCGGCGAGTGATTTCCAAATGTTACTCTCCCAACTGGCGAGTAGTTAAAAAAGTTAGTTTCCAGCCCTCAATGATGAAACAAAACATTTCACTACTTCAAAATTTTCAACAAAAGCTCTGAAACTTTATCGCTTCAGTCAGGTCAGTTATTTGTGTATTTTTTAACAATGTTGTCGGCCCAGGACCAAACTGAAAGCCGACATTAGTTTTCCACCATTAATTTCGCACCCTGTTACTTGCCTAAATTAAACTTTGTCGGAAATTTACAACTTTTTTCTTGAGTTGTAAGGATGTTAAAACTGCAAAATTGTATTTGGTGCCAGTTTTTAGTCAAGCAATCCGTGCAAAAATTGATTAAAGAATGAAAGAGCAAGTGCAAAATTTGCCGTTGGAGTATGTTTAAAATTATATTTTCGTTTCATCACTGGCCCTAACTTGACGAAAGTGCATAAATTGTGTTTCTTAACTGATATTTATTTATATAAACAAGCTTTCCCACCATCTTTTCAACCAGTAGTTACCTGCATGAGCAGGGTGTAAAATTTATGACGGCCACTGTCGAATAAATTTCCCAAGGTACCCCCAGCTTTTGCTGTAGTGCCTTCAGAAATTTTCACGACTTTGAATTGGACACTGTTGGAGTTCAAATTGTCGAAATCATTTCATATTTTTGTCTGTATCGTAACACCCTAAAAACATTCTTGACCCAGTCGAAAACTTCCTGCTTCAGGCAAAGGAAATCGAACACGTTTTCAGAGCTATCAAAGGATCAGAACAGGTGCAAAAGTTGAGGAATAGTCGGGTACCAGACAACTCTCGCCAAAAGCATGGGCCAAAACTATATCTAGGGTTGCGAAGTATGTTAGTTTGATCGTTCCCAGAAAATCTTAAAATATGAACCTTTTAGAATGTATTTTCCTGCATTTTGAAGCAAGTAAAATATAATTTTACCACCGCCTGGTTAGCCTAGATGGTATGGTGCCAGTCTGCTGTATGGGAGGCTGGGTTTCGATTCCGGGCCGGACCCTCACTCAGGGTCTTAAAATAACTGAGGAGAAGGTGCTGCCTTTGCTGTAACATCTGCAAATGGTCAGACCTTCACGTCTTCTCGGATAAGGACGTTAAACCTTAGACCTGTCCACAGGCCTCCATTTAAACCAGCCTTGCTGAATTGGGTATGCCTGTTAAAACATTGTAAACAATAATTTTGACTAAACACAGACATCTTTAAACTTCTCTTTTTGCATCACAATACATTGCAAACACTTGTTACTTTCAGCCAAAGCAACGACCAGCATCAAAGAATACTATTTCAGCTGTGATTAACAAAGATATCCCTCAATTGAAAACAGTTTTTCTAACAAACAGTCGGCGTATTAAGGCGGAGTAGCAGGAAGTTGGCCGTCCGCCAGCACTTATTGTAAATCCTGCATGAACTGTAAACGTGGATGCAAACATTGGAATTAAACGAGTTTTTTATGACTTATTACGTGGGCTTTTATTAGTTTCCCATGTCATACAATGTGTAAACTTCTGCTAACACTTCTTAGAGCTGGGCCGAAACTTTTTAAATGAAGTACTATTTTATAATTTTTATATTTAGTCAAATTTTCAAACTTCAGCCAATCAGAAATCAGGACTGTCTTGTTCAAAAGAAAATTGAATTAGTGCTAAGTCGGCTTACTGGTCGCGGAAATTTCAATTAGTTTTTTCAAGCATTTTTACTAAAGAGTCATACTCCTAGAATTTACAAATACTGTTGTTATATTATTAAAATGTATTGGTCATGATTGCTGTTTTTCAGGACATATGGCGTTTGAGAGGGCGTCTTGTACAAGGCGAGGAAGACCAGCTGTGATTAACGACCTTTAAAGCAAGGCAAGATTTTGGCATCCGAGATTTATTAATATCGCATGAGGACTTGATCCGGTACTTTGATTTAGACCTGATTTTACAACACAGCTAGATAATATATACGTGGGATGAGATGATCAAAGTGCCTGTGGGGAGTTAGTTATAGATTGAAGTTCAATTCACTGGAGGTTGTCAGCAATGGCCGGAGAAGAAAATGTAAATTTTGTTAGTCCAGTTTCATCGAAAACATCATCAAAACGGAGTGGTTATCCTTGTGAGCTATTCTTTGAAGCAAACTAAAACGTTTGCATATATGTTCCAATAATTAATCATTCAGATGACTGATATACTGAAATACTGTATTGAAGGCGGTGACGTTTTATTTCTCGCTTTCTAAAAGTAATTAACAGAGAGAACTACAGAAAAAAAAACAAGAAGACAAGCTATAAGAAAGTTATATTACCAACTGCTCGTAACACACCCTTATGTAACAGATCTGCACGGTGGTGTCACAGTTTTCACCAGAATTTTTGCAAATTTATTCGCCAGTTCAGACAACTTTTTACCAGGTTGTTGGGCAAATATTTCATCCATTTGTTGTTTCAGTACTCGCCTATTCTCACAATTTCACCAGGAAGATTTCAATTTTGAACAGGGAGCGCAAAAGCTCACCAGATAAATTTTCAGAACCATCGCCGCCTACGGATCAGATCCGCCAATCGTACCAAGTCGGAATTACACAAGATGTGTCACATGGAAGTCTTTTTAAAAATTGGATATAATTGGACGAAAATAATGTATAGAGAATTTATTATTAGTAGTAACTAAAAAGAATTTCGTTTAAACAGCTATTCTCTTCTTCATCTTGGCTAAAGTGCCTGGGAAAGAGTAATTGAAGGTATTTTTGTTGTATTTTGGCAATGAAATAAACCTCGCAAGGTCATGAAACATAGTGAAAGATCAAGGAAAAAGTCATGGAAAGTCATGGAAGTTCAGAAGTTCAAAAGAGTACGAACCCTGTAATGGCTTCCGGACGATCATGGCTGACAATCTATGCACTCAACGATCAAATCTAAAACTTGTATTTCTAGTATCCTAATTAACAATTATAATGCGAGCTCGAAATTTCTATCAGTTGCCGGTAGTATTTGGGAGCGAGTATTTCAATTGTTTTAGTACAAGTTTCCGTTGGACAAACAAAAAGAACAATAATTTTTGATGAATAATGTTTTGATTTATTCCAACAATGAATGTCAGTTGATGATAAACAGTTTGCGTATGTAGGCTTGGTTGCTTGGTAGTTGAGTTGGTGCCTCAAATATATTTCTTACCTTCGAAACTTTTTACACTATATTTTTATGCTGCCTTTGTTTTATTTGGAACTGTATCAAAATCTTCAAATCGTCTTCAGAAACGACCGAAAACCAGGAACTGTGGGTGCCATATCGGGTTTCACAGACACTGATAGATAGGCATAACAATTATGGTAGCCAATCAGATTACAGTATTTGCGAAAGATTGTGACTAGATTACTAATTAATATTTTTTTTCAACTATAAAAACACCGGAAAACTGTGTGTCAATATTTTTCTTTATTGATCAGATTTTCGATCTTAATTCAGTGTTGGTGTGCCTTTAATTAGTAAGTTGGTTTTGTGTTGCTTTTGCCACTCATACATTGCAGTGGAGGAGAATAAAACTACAAGAAAACAAGAAAGAAGAGTTTTGAAACGTGTGAACCACATTTGAAACGTGTGAACCACATTTGAAACGTGTGAACCACATTTGAAACGTGTGAACCATCTTTTGTCTGACCATAAAACAAATTTTATTGATTGTAACATAAGTGTCCTTGTTTTGCAAACTTTACAATTTAGGGCGAAAAATAAATTCAGAAAAAAAATACACGTCCATGTGCAAGCAACCTGCAACAAGCAACTCAATAGATCATCAACACACAAACATCAAATATACACATCAAACAAAACTGAAAAGGAAAGAGAAGAAATAATCTGTTTACGTTTACCACTGAAAATCCTTTGCACACAAAGCAGCAATACTTCCGACGATTTATATACAATTTAATTTAAGAATCTTTTCGCTCATGCAACTACGGACACAACAATCAAGTTGCCCTCTAAATGTTAAAGCTGTAGAATAACCAACTCTACCAGCCACAACCCTACCTTGCCCTTCCTCAGTTGGTAGAACCAATTCCACCAGTCAACAACATACTTCTCCACCTTCAAACAACCTACCTCGTCCTTCAGTTGTTCAATCTTTGGTAGAACTAATTCCACCATTCAACAACATACTTTTTAAACAGTTGTTAAATCTGTGGTAGACCCACCTCCACCAGCTAACAACCTACCTTGTCCTCCAGTTGTTGAATCTGCGGTAGAACATCCTCCAGCAGCAAACAACCTACCTTGTCCTCCAGTTGGTCAATCTGTGGTAGTACTACCTCCACCAGCAAACAACCTACCTTGTCCTTCAGTTGTTGAATCTGTGGTAGAACTACCTCCACCAGCTAACAACCTACCTTGTCCTCCAGTTGTTGAAGCTGTGGTAGAACCAACAACTACCTTGCCCTCCTGCAGATGAAGCTGTGATAGAACCACCTTCCCCAAACGCCTGTAACATTGCAGCACTCCTTACAGGCTATAAAAAAACCTGCCATAGTTTTGTCGTCAAAATACACGCAAGAAAAATTTTGAATTTTCTTCAGAGGGATGTGAAATTACGAAGCATTACGTAGTTGAATGGTTGCCTTAAAATATTTGAGAAAGGCTGATATAACTAGGAGGGGAGGGCTGGTAGGGTACTGGCCGTTGCTTTGTGTTGGAGCTGTATGCAGTTGCCATCCTAAATGTGCTTTTACTTCTTACATAACAAGTCGATTTTTCCATAATAAAACAATCGCCTAAAAATAAAACAATCGCTTAAGCCATCGTGGATATAATTGGTGAATGTGATATCTTTGAAAGAGCTTTACAACTGTTTCTTTTAGCTCGTTCAGATTTAAACCAATAAAGTGCCCAAGATTATTTCGAGAACTCATTGATTTTTCGAGAGACTTTTAATTTATTTTATGTTTAGTTAGTGAGCTGTCTTAAATTCCACCGGGGAGGGGCAGGAAGGAAAAGCCATGAAACTACGACTGACTGATGTCTTGAAACCTTTGAAGGAAAAAAGCCAAGCCCAGTATCAAAGAATCCAAGAGTGGAGCGGCTTGGCAATGTTTCTATGTTTTTGTATGAATTTTTTAGCTGTTTTTGTAAATTATGTTTTTCAGTGGTTGGGCTATGAAATCATATTACTTACCGTTGCATACGAGGTCAAGATTTTTGGGAAAATTTTCATGTTTCCTTCCGCCACTTCCCAGGTGAAAGTAATGGCAGCTCCCTTATGATTTAGAAATTGGCAGCGCAGTTTTCGCGTTTAAAGCTTTTTGTTTTGACTAGAGTTAATGAGAGTGGAGTATCATGACATATATAAAAAAATTAACAAGTAATTAATGAGCAGTTTGGCCCTAACCTCAATTAAAGAAGCCATTTTATAATTGTATGATACGTTTTCGTTGGTAGCTTTAGATTTGATAGCATGCTCACGCTTCACTGATTTCGGAAACCAATTACACAGGGTTTTCAATGAGGGCCGGCAGACCGCGAGTTTCGCCGGCATACCCCATTAAATTCGCCACCTGGTCAGTAGAAAAACTGAGTGAAACTGTCGATTATTATAATAACGTGATAGTGGAAATGATGTTCTTTCAAACTGGTAGGTTTTTGAATGAAGATGTTTGCTTGAATTGTGAGAAGATTTTGCCAGTTTGTCAGTCGAAAGGACATTTTGATCAATGGCCCCCAGACAAACCCCGGCAAGATGTTAATTTTCAACTCTCGCATTTTCTGTTCCCCGCCTACTCTAAAACTTTTGTCACCTGTTTAGATTGTTATTGAACATCCTGATTACCGTCCAGATTTTTCTTTTTTTTTCATGCTTTAACATAACAATTGGCATTGGTTTTTATGAGCTTGCAAAGCCAATTTACGTTTATATAGCTTCTCTATTACCCCAATAAAAAATCTGTAGGACACAAAAATATAGGCCCAAACATTTCAACTTTGTGCCTGTTACAACTTCCAGAAAGGAAGATGCTAGATTGATAGAGCACAAGCAAGGTTCTTGTGAACGCTTTAAATAAACTCAAGTGTCTAGCACTTATGCAGTTTTCGCACTAAATTTCTCTAATTATTTTTCTAAACACCCCTATGAAACAGACTTTGCGACATTGGAATTTTCACCTTATCAGACATTTACGGTTTCCTGCCACGTTGTTGCAGGTTTTTACCGGTATCCTTTTACAAAACTCGCCTTCTTTTGCAATTGCACCCAGGGAGATTTCATTTCTAGCTCAGGGAGAACAAAATCAAACCAGACCAGGTAAATTTACAGGATCGCCCATGCAGGAACCAGATTCGTCAAAAATCTTACTAGGTTTGGGGAAAATCTCAACAGGAGTCGGATTTCAACAGATTTGTTACATAGGAGTGTTTCCAAATTCATCTCAATTTTCGTAGTTGCGGCCGAGTCTTTCGACATCTATTCAAATTGCTTTACTATGCCGGAATAGAAAAATTTGAGAATATTTATATGAGTTTGTGTAAAAGTTTTAAAATAGTGTATTTTTTTGTGTTAACTTTTGAAAAAATGATCATGTTTGACTAGAAAAGCGAATGTTATTTTACTTTGTAATTTATGCGTCTTTTGTCAAGCTTGAAACTTTGGCGTTTTGTTATTTGCCGGCAAACGGATCTGTTCCCGCTTACAAGTAATTATAAATTATACATTATTTTGTGTATAAAACCAGCCTCTTTCTTTAGCCAGTTGGAATTGATAAGAACAGCTTTGTCCCGAGATGCGTCTCGAAGCGCTTGCCTTTGAATTGAAATGTTAAAGACTTACCCAATGGTGTCAAAGGTATTTGGCTATCGTCAGTAAACAGTTAAAAAAGGCGTTTAGTCAGTAAACAGCAAAAAACAGTTTTAGCCGTTTTGCACAAATTTTGAGTTTGAACATTCATACCAGCAACCCCTGGCCGAGTGCCAAGTTTTATATTCTGTGAATGAAAATACCTTAAAGACAAATAACTTGAGCTACGTATAATTTGTAATCACTAATGTTGCTATTTCCTTCAAAAAAAAGATAGGATTTGCACCTAATCTACGAATACGGATCATAAGATCGTCATACGCTAAAAAAATGAACTCCTCGGTATACGGTAAACAGTCTATTTTTCGTAATTTATGCGCTGTAGAAAAAAAATTACTTTGTACGCTAAATATTAAACCCCGTTGACCCCCTGACACCGTTCACCTATCTCCTTTCCATGAGGCTAATAATGTTTGTGTGTCAGAAAAGCTCTGACAGCTGTGCCGATTGGTATACGCTTTTTTAATAAGAATCAGTAAATTTTGCCGAGGCTCATTGTTTTTAATTTCTTGGCGACTTCAGCCTCAATTTGTTGTTAGATTGTTCTTATTCCTGTGAGTAGTTTTTATTGAAGAAAACACAAATTAAAACAGGGTATTGGAAAATGAAACGCCTTGCGACACACATAAAGGCGAACTATACCTTCGTTGTTTGTTGAGTAGTCTTTACAGTGGATCTTTGTTTTATGCTGTATCGCAGTATAGTTTAGTGAATTTTCTACCACAAAAACTTTCCTAGTTATCAAGCCTCAGCCTGAGCTTGTTCGTAAATTGTTCTTAGATTTTGGCAAATTTGAGCCTCGTTCTTATAAAGTTGTTCTTATTTAAAAAAAGAGTGTATTAGCTTCAGTGCCAGGTGGGTCCGACCTTTCCGTTGGTAGACTGGGGCAAAGTTCGAGTAGTTGGAAATTACGGTCCCAATCGTTTTATTCTGCAACTTTTTTGTTAATGAACAAAACCTCGCTTATTAATTACAAATAAACAATACTATTTTTTTTGAAACTTGAGAACTGCTATTACTTGTAAAACTTGCTCGTCTATTAAAATTCTTAAAACGGTTGGTTTCATGTGCAGTTAGAAACGTAGGTACCGCTATACAGTTAACAATAATATTTTATTTAGAAGTTGTTATTTTGTATCCAAAATCTAAATTTTATTCTGTCGGTAATTTCATATCGCTATCAAACCAACTATTAAAATCAACTTAATAAATAAATAATTACTTCCTTGGGCTTTTAATGACACTTTGGCATTAATGTGTAGCTAAACTGGTTGTCAATCTCCGAAAATGTTTTTATAAGAGCTCTTCTATTTTTCAAAGGATTACAGCTTTAGACTTCGCCACGATATTTTGTTTCATAAGAGAAATGTTTGTGGGGTCAGCATCTAAGTTTCAGTTGAATCACAAAACTTTCTTCAGTCCTACATGCATTCTTGACATTGCCAGTATTGAGGGGTGACTCATAAAACTTGTCGCAAAGGTGTTTTATCACAACAGCAAATCCAGTGAACTTTTAATTGGCTAAAAAATAACGGGTATTTGACGGTGTGTTCTCCTTTGAACTGGCTAAGACTTAATTGAAGATGAGCGCATCAAATGACTTCCAGTCCTCCCTCTTCTGTGTTCATTGGCACTGACACTGATATATCGCGAATCCCAACTGAATTGTCCCTAATGACGTATTTGTTTGTTTAAAAGCAGGTGGTGGGAGCTTTATGGTTAAAGAGAACGTCCACAGCACTTGTGTATACATTTCTTTATTCTCAGTGTCGTATAAACTTCTATCGCCACACCAAAAATCATTAATATTTTAACTGAGGTTGAACAGAAAACGTTCGAAGTTTGCCACCCATCCATACTTGTGGCAGCTAGCTATAGACAACAGAGGTTATTGAAAAAAGTCCAGGCAAATGTTTTGCTGTTCTCTTTCTTTGTAACTGTCGCCAAACAGGACACCAGCGAAGACGCACTCACTTTGCGTGCGAAAAACAAGCAAGCAAGCTCCCGCGTCACTTTCATCATGTACTCGCGAAATCACGTTTGGAAACCAAAGCCGAGTCTTTCGATTTTGTAAACTTGCGAAATTACATTTTGTGTTACTTGTTGTTGCTCGTACAAAGAGTGACTAAAACTTATTTCTACGAGATGACCAAAATTTTTGACCAGTGAAAGGAAAACAGAAGCTTGGACAACACTGGGCTAAATAAACAAATAGGAAAGCCGAAGAAAGGAGAAAAAGGAGCATGTAATAAGTGTTCTTGCTCTCGCTGCTTCATTTTGATCTCATCAGAGAAAATGGCAGGTAATATCTCTCAAGCTTCATCAACAATTAACTCAAGCTATTGTGGTTATGAAAGTACCTCGTCTGTCTACAAGCGGCCTTTGGTCATGATCTTGATTCAAGCGGTTTCTATGTCCTCCATCATGTTGGTTGGAGCCTTAGCAAACGGAGTGATTTTACACTGCATCGTAAAACAGCGCTGTCTGCGAACAGTTACCAACGCATTTATTTTTAATTTAGCGGCAACCGATTTTTTGTTATCTGTATTTTGTATGCCCTTTGTGCTTATATCCTGTATCGCTGGGCGGTGGGTTTTTGGCGATGTATTATGTGTCATGACTGGCTTTATCTTGTCGATGCTGTGTATCATATCGATTTTAACTCTCGCATTGATTTCAATCGACAGATTCTTAGCCATAAAACGGCCGTTAAAATACCACGATTTCGTAACTGTTCAAAACTCAAGAAGAATGATTATATACGTTTGGGTTCAAGGCGCCCTTTGCTCAGCACTGCCGGCTCTCGGCTGGGGGACAGGCTTTGGGTTTATAAGCGAGGAGAGTACTTGCAGGCCGCAATTCAGCGGACCAACAGTTGATAACGGTTTTACAATCTTTTTATTTATAACATGTTTTGCTGTGCCATTCAGTATCATAGCTTACACGTACATCTCAATTTTATGGACGGCACATAGACAGTTTCGTCGAGTACACAACACGCACAAACCAAACGAAATAAGCTACCGTCCCCCAGATGACACACTCAATATAACAATAAACAGCATCTCTCAGAGGACTGGCGAAAACATTTTGGATACATGTGCCACTCTCGGTGATGAAATAACGTCTGCAGCAAATACAGTACAAAACAAAACACCGAATTTGTTTAAAACTGGTCGGCGCCGAAGGCGCAAAACGAAAGCAAGAGGTTTTAAAAAGTTGCTTATAATCGTGACGGTATTTTTAATCTGCTGGAGTCCGCATTTTATTTTAATCTTCTATGCTAGTTTACACAAGCAGAAATTTCCACCGGAGGTAAAGGCGCTGACAACATGGCTAACGTTTCTTAACAGCGCTTGTAATCCATTTTTATACGGTTTTCTTAATGGAAGATTTCGTGTTGGGTTGAAAACATTTCTCGACGAAAAGTTACTGTGCTGCAAAAAACGAAATGTTGATAATATGACCTCTCGTGTTTTTACGATAAGACCCAACAAAGTAATTTGAGGCTGGACTTGGAATTAACTAATCCGATCAGAGAATATCTTGGAGACCAATATATAAGACCTAAGAAAGTTTATGAAACCATAGCAATGGAGGGGACTTACATTTTAAACGAACTCACGCTGTGCTTCAGGGCGTTTGGTCGGCTCTGTAAAGGTTTAGTTTATTTAGCTGTCGTTTTTGAGAAGCGCAATAAAAGTTATCTCAAATTAAAAACGAAAAAGAAAAAGTCGCAAGTAAATTTATTTGTACCTTTGAGGAAAGCGAACTTTCTGAATATCAATGAGCAAAGTGAAGTGAATATGTAAATTTTTTCAAGCACCTGCGGGGAAAAAAGATTTCTGTGTATCTAACAATCCAAATATAATTTCGGTTCCCATCTTGGGAAAAGTCAGTGGTTAAACTAAATAGAAAAAAACCAAATACATTATTTTTAGGTAGGTCAGTAGATAAAGAGAAACCCAATAAACCATCATTAAATTGTTTGTTCGTGTTGAAATTGGAATTTTAGTTACAGCGAAGTCGTCAGTAAACTAGCTGAGAGGAAGAAGAGAAAAAAATTTTTGCAAATAAAAATCAACCTTAAATTGTCTTTGGGAAAAGAAAAAATTAGTGTCTGCGAAAAAAATTCTTTTATTGTTATTTCAATGACAAAATAAGTGCAGCTCTGAAATCTATATTTTACAAATCTGAAAGTTTTAATTTAATCCGAAAGGCTTTTCAATTTGATTTTTAGCTCAACAAGAGGTCATGTCGATCAAGTAATTAACATTAGGTGATTCTCAACTCGTATAGGCACACGATAACATCCTGTATGATTCAGTTCTGCCTGTAGTGTTAAATTTGATTGTCTACTGATATGGTAAAACAAAACGTTCTGCTCACATTTTCAGAATCATAAATTTTCATCCTATAACATGCAGTATTTCACTTCATATCTTTTGAAGTGATTTTCTGCTTTGTTGCTAAAACTCCACCTTTTTAACTATATCAGCATCTATATATATTTTGTTAAACAATTTCGAATGTAGTTTTGTTTTCATGGGGAAATTTGTGTTGTTTTTGAAAGTATAACATTCTGCATTTACTCCTACACGTTGATTACCACTGAGTTTCAGTCTTAGAACAAACGGAGAGATCTTGTTAGCGCAGGCTTATAAAATAGTGTCATAAGATACGATTCACCAACTTTCAAGCAGTTTAGAAAATGTTTCGCTTTATTGTATCAACATGAAAAGCGTTCACAGAAATCCGGCACACGTTTTTAATCTTTAGCGTGCTCTCTGAAGCTTCTTTGTTGATTAGCACCCGTGTTTAAATGAGTTTGTGTGAATGAGCTTACAGAAACTGCCCATTAATCGAAGCCATCGCAGTGTAACTAAAATGAACCCATTATGTTTTTTGGAGATATTTAAGAAGCTTAAACTCATTTTTGATATAAAAATAGACGTATTGTAGGGGAAAATGTAAAAAAGATTTATATGATAAGAGAATCCGGCATTTGAAAGCGCAGCGGCTGTATGTAGGTCAGTTCAGGGAGGGTTTTGCCTTTTCTTGCTTTATGAAAAGCGAACTCACAATGCTTTTAAGAATATTGCGATAAAACACAGAGGGTCACAATAATTGCTTTGATTCACCACTTTGTATCGTTTAGATGACCATAGCGCCCGCCAAGAATGTTAGAACTTGTTGTGAACACGTAATTGTATTCTCAAAGGTTTGCTGATAATCAGAGCATCTTCCCAAAACAGGTAAATACCTTCCGCTAATTACGTTAAACTCTCATTTTTCGGAAATATCAAACAGCAAAAACACTTTAAGTTCTTTTTAATTTTACAAACAAATTAAAAGTAGGCGGTTTGAGAAAGCTTTTCGCATATGCATTTGTCGAAAAAATCTTTGCCAGCGTTGTGGTCCCTGACGGTGCGGTGGCTACAGTGAGTTGTGAGTTCGATTCCTGTTCAGGGCATGTAAACGATTTTTTGACGATTGTAGATGAGAAAAGAAAGACGTAGGAGTTTCATACAAAAACAAACAGTTTATATCTTTTTGCGTGTTCTTAAACACCTGCAGCGATTGCCTACATGCAGAAAGTCATGAAAGGCGATGCGGCTCGGCCCGAGCAAGAGTTTGTTAAATGTTGTTGGTATATGAATTAACTTTGAATTAATTTTTAGTGGGTAGATATGTGCTTGATCCTAACGTCTTAAAGTTTTTTTTAGAAACGAAAACTTCATTTGAAACTAAACGTACCCTGTGAAACGTGCTTTTTTTTCAGTTGCAAGAAACGCAGTCAACATTTACCGTTTCAATTTTATCGTCGGTTGCATAAAGAAAAATTTTCTGATTAGGAAGAAATTACTAATTCGTCTTTCCCGTTTGAAAATCTTTTTAGGTTTCTGTTAAATCTACATCATAAAGCTATTCAAGATCACAGCCTTTGTCGGAATAAGCTAACCTCGTTAATTTTAATTTCGGGTTTTCTCCGTATACAGAGACTGCACGGAGCATCTTAAAGTTGTGCGAATGGTTAATGAAACGTTTGTAAGTGAGAACTTCAGATCTGCGTAAAGCGGATTTTGAAATGTTGTTGTCTCCTTTGCAAGTTTGATTATATTTAACAATTATTCCACGAATGCGCGTTGGATATGAGGTGATATATAACTGACGAGGTGAGAAGCGCCCTGTTGGCTATTTTCACATCATATCTGGCAACAAGACGTGATCAGAATAATTGTTTTATTAAATCTACAATTCTGAACAATTAGACACTTAGAAATTGTAGTCAAATTGTATTGAATTCTGTTTCTTCTTTTACAAAACACACGGAAAATGATGTTTCCATATTAGGTCATTCGCTATAGGAGCTGATAACCGAGATTGAGTGAAACAATCAAAACGCTAGAAACGCAATATAAAGGATATTGTATTACATGCCCGCGGGAGAATGCGTGGATAAGTCGATATCCCGCGAGTGCGCGCAGCGAATGAGTGAGGTATCAACCTGAACACGAGAAGATTAAATTCGTATAAACAAGCGAACATGGGATATTCTGTTTATTATACCTTTTGCTAGTCATTAACGCAAAATAGTCATTTGCGTTGGTTCAATCAAATCACTGTACATTCATTAACGCTATACTAAACTTCAATGGCGCGGAAAAAACTTTCACTGATAGCGCAAATGAACTTTTCATGAACATTCAATAGCATCAACTTGCTTTCTATTGCACTTTGGGACATTCATACCCACGGAATGTAACGTCAATAGCACGAACTGACAAACGTTAGCGTTAATGGACAATCTATCGTTGAAAATGGACATTCAATAACACAATTTCCATAATCCATCCAATTGTCAATCCATAACATTCGTTAAAGCATTGAACACAAACAAGAGAGTGAATGGAATAATCGTTTACACCTTTTACTAGGCATTAACGCAAAATAGTCGTTTCATTTGTGCCGAGCGTTGGCTCAATAAAATCACTGTACATTCATTAACGCTATACTAAACTTCATTAGCGCAAAAAAAAAACTTTCAGTAGCGCGAATGAGATATGCATGAACATTCAATAGCATCAATGTGCATTTTATAGCACTTTGGGACATTCATAAGCACGAAATGTAACGTCAATAGCACGAACTGAGAAACGTTAGCGTTAATAAACAATCTATCGTTGAAAATGGTCATTCAATAACACAATTTCCATAATCAGGGTCGTAACGAGGGATATGGGATCAGGGATCAAAGGCCTAATAAGGGCCGGGATCAGGGGTCACAGCCCCGGGATCAGGGATCACAACGCGCGGGATCGGGATCAGCAGTGTTTTCATGGGATCAGGGATCAGGCTAACAACAAAAACATCAAAATGTGCTTTTGTAGTGACTTGAAAGTTTGATTTTGATATTTTGAGATTGCACGATTTATTTAAATTAAATGCAAACTGCATTTAATGGTATTTGATTCATTGATTGATCAATGAACGCAAAGTACTGGCTAGTCACGCAGTCGATAATAACGTTCCGGAATTTTTTTTCTCACTCACGCAGTCATGTAACTGACGTCACATGACGTTGGCTTTGACCTTTCGACTTAGCAGCCGAGCGTTGTTAGAGACGGTGGTGATAGAGAGATTCAACACATCTCTTCTATTGCATTTAATATATCGATTCTTCATGGAAAAAGAGAGAAGGACCGTTCATCAAGACGGTAATCTTGATTTTCAGGCTTTTTCAGCTTTTTACTTGTTAAAATCTATAATATTATTGGCCAAGTGTAAATTTTATTCATTCCAGATCACGGTCCTGGTCACCTAAATGCTCAGTGTTCAGACGCCACTCCCAAAGTCAATCATTTTTAACTTTCGATATTAAATTTCTTCTGCGACATATTTTAGGGCGTAGTTTAATGTTCCTCATAACTTGTTGATTAGATAATCAAGGTTTGAGACTGCATTTAAATGCAGTCTGTTGGAATTACTCTTTCACTTGACTAAAATTCCCCGATGAAGCCAATGTAAGTGGCAAAACGCGTAGGAAAAAATAAAGTTTTGTGAATTGAAGCTATTTCTTGCTAGCTGTGTGCTGGTCACTGGTTTCCATTATTTAAAGAATTTTTGACCCTAAAAAACAGGAATTGGTTGTCCGCAAGGGATTTTAATAAGAGATAATCATCTGGTAGTTCCAGCCGGTGGAAACACATCTGATATAAAGATCGTCGGTGACAAAGAAGTGCTGAACAAGAGTCGTGCACTATTACAACTTGAGACAAACGACGTACATGCACAGCCTAAAGCTGAAGCTTCAATTAAAACCAGTCCCTCTGGTAAAGTAAAAGTCCACGGTGTATGTTTTGGTCAACAACTAAGTTGACTAAAGTTGGGCGATTAGTTTCTGTTACCATCAGCCCCAATTCTGAAAATGAGCAACTTGGAATCAACACCACAATCCTCGCACTCAGTTTTGACAAAAAGACCATTTACAAAATTACCCAGTTTGAATTTGATGACGCTCGGCTGGAGATTCTTTTTGTATTTATGATCCTGCAAAAGGGTTTCTTATTTCGATTCCTAATCAAGGAATTAAACGTATTCATCATGGTAACGACCCTTAATTTCATGCTAACTAATGTTGTTGCATTGAAAGGAACCCCTCAGTCATCCTTGGTATCATAAGAACAGATCGTGGAGAAACTAGTCTTCTCCGACTGTCATAACCATTCGGTGAACTTTTCAATGGAGGTAAAAAAGTCACTCATCAGGAGGTAACCTGGGGATGCAAGATGGTTCACAGTTCGTTTTCAGTTACCATCACTTGTTTCATATGGCGAATCTGTATTTGTCTGTGACACAAGCAATAAATCACTTTCGTAATTTTAATCCATACACTTGAGAAAGACAGCAGTGCGAGCTCTGGATCACTTTATATATTATATTTTTTAACAGGCAATAAGGCTATCAGATTACTTTCAAGCTTACCTGTAACCTATCTTCTTCGTGCCATGTGGCACATAAGGCCTCAACATAATCCCGCCAACCAGCCCTGTCAGCCACTGCGATTTAATTGTACTTCACTCCAATTCTTCCATCCAGCTTTTTCCCTTTCTCTCTTTTCCGTCCTCCTCCATGTTGTCTGCCCCGTTTTTGTCGCCCTTCTGATTTCACGCAGTCCTGAAGTCATTATTTGGTTCTTTCTTCATGATGTGACCCTTCTTCTTCGCATGTCCTCGCAGAGGTTATTTATATCAGCCATCTGCAGGTCTTCTTTGTTTGCAATTGTTTCTTGTCAGTGTATTTTAAATATTCGTCTAAGACATTTGCTTTGAGAGACGTCTAATTTGCTTCCATCACTTTTATTCATCCTCAACGTCTTACAGCCGTACATCAAGTCCGGCTTTACCAGTGTCTTATATAGCCCAACTTAATCATTGACTGATGCTATTGCTTCTTCAGATCTTAATCTCAAGAATACCCCCCTCTTGCTTTGACTACTCTGTTGTCGATGTCTTTAGTTCCTCCGCCCTCTCTTTGGAAACTGTAGCTCCCAAGTACATAAATCTGTCAACATCCTCTATTCCTCGCCTATTTACCTCCATCACATCGTTGTTCTGCAAATTTGTTCGTAGCAGTTTGATTTGTCTACATTGAGTTTCAGTCCCACCCTTTCTGCTTCATAGGACAACTTATCGGTCTTAGCCCGAATGTACTGTTTGCTCGAAGAGAACAGAGCTATATTCTCTGCAAGTTTCTCCTTCAACCTTCGTGCTCTGTGCTAAGGAATTCGGACAAGACGTTCGCCAGCAAAGAGTCAGAGACAAAACGAAAGAAAGAGCCGATACTCTGCCGCTGGCTCTAACCCGCTGGCTCTAACAAGCCTTGAACGATGGACAGCAAAAACACCGGCAGTTGAAATTCGTCCAGCACTTTTTTTAAAAGGAGAGACGTGGTTGCTCTGAAGCACACAACTGGAAACAATATTTAGGGCCTTTTTTCCTGGCATTTCTTTACGAGGACCTTCATCGCAGCAATGATGGCATCCTTATCCTTGGCTAAAGCCGTTAGAGTAAAATCGGCTTGTTTACATTGTCGGTCATGAAGATACTAAGAACCCACCTAAGTGTATCCTGGACGTTGTATCAGTTAATCAAAATGGTGAGACATACATTCTAAATAGAAAGGAGGAGTAGCGCCTCAAAAACTTGACTAATGGGTACAACGAAGATGATTCGGAGAGCACTGGTGCGGAAGGAACTGATAACGACAACCGTGAAGATGATGATGTTCTACCGATGCGCTTTGAAGCTGAGCACAGGAGATATGTTTTTCAATAATCCCTAAGAATATATTTCGAAAACATTGTAGAGCGAGGTATAAATGCGCTAAAGGCAGCAATTGAGTCAGATATCAGTCGCCCAGAAGTACAACGTCAAATGAACTGATCGCGAAGAAGCAAGGAGGCAAGGGATTGTACTAGTAGTAGTAATAGTTGTAGCTTGGAAATAACTTGGATTGTACTAGGTTATAATCGAAGTCAGCTGCTATTTCAAGTCTTACAGCGGAATATTGGCACAATTACCCCTTGGTGGCCGAAATAACGTTCGTGTTGATGCAGACATGACAGAATGTCTTAACCGGATATCCTCAACGAAAATCGCCTTTTAACTCTCACACAAATCATCAGGAGTCGAGAGAAAGGCTGCCAAATAAGCCTGAGATCCGAGACAAAACTGTTCCAAGAACCTTGCAAGGTATGCTTTATCGAGTCAAACTAGCAAGACCGCTACCAGCTGAGAGGAATTGAGCAGATATTTTACAAAAACGAGTCAACTATGCGAATGAGTTCCTGAGGCACGCCGTTGTAAAACCATTGTGTTTTCATAGAGGAATGCGGCTACAATATCAGAATTACAGCCAGAACCCAAGGATGAGCTAGAACAGGAGTGAGGGCCTACAGACATGTATGCGAGCAAAGAGGGCGCAATGTTACCGTGGTACTAGCCGTTTATCCTACCAATGGCCTCGTGTTCCATTCAGCAATTATCGGTGGCATGAATGCACAAAGGTTCGGTGATTTCTTGACTCAGACAAGGCTGAATCTTGAACCTGATGAACACATGATATTCATATATGGTGGTGCACCTGCCCACCGTGATACTGGCCAAAACACAAAACTTAAGAAACTGCCACTTAAGCACCACACATGTTCGTCATTCGCTCAGTTTGCTGTGGTTGACTAACTTACTTGAGGTCACAGGCCCTCTTAATACCCAGCCTCCACAAGCGCGGCAAAGAGTTGAAGATGGCGCAATTTCTCTACTTTTGAATGCATCTTAATGTTTTATGTTTTCTTATAGTAACACCACATTGTAGCTCTAGGACTAGAAAACCAAGTTTGGGGTCATAAGCCAAGGACTCGTGGTCGCTTATTTGAAAAACAAGTTTAGAAGAGAGCATGAGGTGACAGCTTTATTGAAATGAACAAGTGAACACATATTTTGCAAATTTATGATTTGTCTTTGAAGTAGCAAACGGCAACATTAATTGTTTATAAAAGTAGACTTAAATATTGAACTGAAAAATGTTGTCAAACATAAATTCCAACAGTTAGGTTAAAATGCATCGCTTTGTTTGTTACCTTCACTTTTGTCAGTTTCAATAATCTGTACGGTTCAAATTTTGCCGCATCGGTGCGGTGCTTAATCGAGCAAATACGGTAATGACAAAATAGTAAATAAAGACGTGTTTCCAAAAGGATACATGCAGTTAAACAAAAACTTCTGCGCACACAGAGTCCGATTGAGTGTTTAGCTTAGGTTGTCTTATTTGTTTGTACCCCTTTGAGAATACAATGTTATTCACGTAAGAAATAAAACATGATCTCCATGCTTTCATAGCCTGGTGAAAATCGGGGCTAACATTTGCGAGAATTCGAGAGCAGATTAGTGAAAACCCGAGACGCAGCCGAGGGTTTTCATCTGCTCGATGATTCTCCCAAACTTTGCCGACCCCCACGGACCATATTAAGATCCATCCGTTTACCTTATTATCACTTATTTTCGCGCGACTTTAATTTCGCGAATTTAGAATAGAAATATTTCGCAAGTCTTAAATTTCGCGATTTTGACGAATTCTCGTTTTTCAAGGTAATTAATTTTCGCGAATTGAATAACTGGTACCC
>JAOCNB020100606.1:0-11501 GCA_026546465.2 Palythoa caribaeorum | reverse complement strand
TGCAAATTATGCGATCGGATGCGATTATTGACCAATTATGCGGGATCGCACCATCGCACAATATCAGAGGCCCTGATGTGAGACCTGCCACCACCAGGATCACCACTTTTGGAGGCTCAAACTGAATGTAGTGGGTCAAGTTCTCATCATGTGTGTTACAAGACAATTTTTGCTGCAAATTAGATTGCAAACTTGTGGACAATGTATCGATCCGCCTAATCCTAGGTAAAAAAGCCTATGTTGACATGAACCTTATCAAATTCAACAAAATAGAAGCAGAAAGTGTCCCTGTTTAATGTGTATAGAGCAACAAACAACCTGTGAGTAAAGAGACGGCTGCAAAAGTATCCTCATGAAGTTTAATTTTTAGTGAAAGGGGCGGGGAGTTTGCAAGTACATATAATATCAAGATTGACAAGTCAGTGGATCCGGTATAGCATGCACCACACTACGTGCCAGTTGCATTCAGAGCCATAGTGAAAGAGGTTCTAGAGACACTGGAAAAACAGCAAATTATTGCACCTCTGACCATGCCTACACCGTGGATCAACTCCATAGTCGGAGTGCCAAAGTCAACAGGATACTGTGCATTTGTCTGAACCCAAGGGACCTCAATGGCACCATGTAGCTGGCAGAATTATCCACTTGCAACCATATATTGAAGACACTGCAACCCATCTTCATGGTGCCACAATGTTTATGAAGCTGTATGTGTTAATGGTTCAATTTCTGGCATGTTAAACTGAACAGAAGTCATTGTACCTCAAACTTCAACACCCCCTTTTGGCCATTACTGTTGACAATATAATGACTCCTCAGTGTGACTATGTTACAACATTCTTGATCAAAAAGTAGTATAGTAATTTGAAGCATCACAGAATGGCTTCGGTGCAAAATAGACAGCCTGTAGCCTGTGTATTGACAGCAAAGACACCTGCTAAAACCCGACATGCTCAAATTGAAAACGAATTTCTCACTATAGCATTTATGGTGGAACGTTTTGAGCAACAAGTGTATGGCTATGGCAGGGCTCAAGTGCGAGTGAAAAGTGAGTACAAGCCACTATGGTTAATCATCCAGAAACCACAACATGCAGAGCCCAAACACTTGCAGCACATGCTTCCGAGATTGCAAAAGTATAGTCCGTAAGTCTGCTCCAAGAAAGACAGCGGCAATTGTATCTTGCTGATACAGTACTACATTCAGCAAACTATTTCTGCTACAGGTCAACACCTGTAACTTAAGCAACCAGCTCAAAGCAGTTGACTACAAGGAATATTACCTGTCAGTGAGTGAGAGTGATGGCAACAGCTTAGTCATGCATTGGCTGATGACCTTGTACTGTAGTAACAACAAGCAACTAATTTGTGACAGATCTAGAGATGGACAGAGTCAAAGTAAGACTTGCCAGAATGCCTGTACCCATAGTTTGCAAATGACACACTGTGAATTAGCTCACAGTTCAGGATGAAGTGATATTTCATCTTAAGGGCCAGTTTCTGGTGGTACCAGCCTGCCGCTGTGTAAAGAGATGGTGGCAGTGGTACAGGGTGCTCATCATATTGGCATTAATGGCTGTATTTGAAGTGCATGTGAAAGCCTCAGCTGGACTCGAATATTGACTAAACTGTGAGAGTACATCTCCAAGTGTGAAATCTAACTATTTCTAAACCAATAAAAGTTATTTGTAGCAGGGTCTGTAATTTATAAAAATAAAAAAAATTACAAGCAGTTAATAGCTAATTGGGTGGTTACCTTCAAGATTTGCCCATCATCTGGATATTCGTCTAAGATTTTCTTGAGCTGTTGTATCAAGGTTGGCTGGATAATATTAAAGTCATCTTCGTCTTGGTCTGTGAGAAGTTACAGATCGCATGTCCATAACTTTCAAAGTTGATGGCAAATTTATGAAAGGAGCCAGCAATATTAATTTCAATTGCTAGCTAGCTATAGATATACATTTCTAGCTGAAGATGGACTAGCTATAGTGTAATACAAAATCTAGATCTTTTAAATCAATAAGTTGCTTAGAAAATCTATCTAATCTAATAATATAAGGTGTATTTATAGCGGGCTTCTAATTTTTGCAGTAAAAAGTCAAATTCTGCAGGATTTGCAGCTAGAGACAAATTTTAATTCACAAAAAAAAAAAAAAAATTTCAGGAATTTTCAAGGCAATTGTCACTGAAAAATGATTGTCTTCAATTTACATCGATTTTACAAAATCAATGTTTCTAATGAAAAAGGCCGTTTTCTGCATGCTGCTATATAGTGTCCTTTAATCTTGGATATTGCTTTGCTCTGTCTGTAATCTAATTTAAGTGTGGTTGTCTTTCACTTTAAACAACTTATCTTATCCATATGCATTATGCCAAGGATTACAGGATTGACATTCACCGAGTGTGAAAGCGCTCATCAGATAAGAATTTTTTTCCTGTGGCATGCAAAACCACGAGGAACTATTAATTAAAATCATCAAACATTTCAATTTGTTTTTTATTATGAATCGATAATACTAATGTGTCAATATACGTATACAGCCACCAATTAAAGACTAATCTGTTGCAAGTTATTAGCCCCCAGCAGAAGCTGGCCAGGTACTCATTTTACCGACCTTGGGAGGATGGAAAGCTGATTGAGTCAACTTTGGTCACACAAATGTTCAACTGAGTCGGCTGATCATGAGCTCGAGCCATGGGGGTTGAAACTGGGACCTTGTGTTTGGAAGGCAGAGATCTTACCACTGTGCCAACCATGCCACCGTGTTTGTGCATGGGATTAATTTTTATTAGAATGCAAAGTTTCATACTCGTCAAAGTCAATTTTGAAGCTTTTTTGCAAGGAACTATTTGCATATAAAAACACTAAAAAGGTAAGAAAAACATAATTGAAGAGTCTAAAGCAAAAACGATGTAAGTGACTTGATATCAAATTCTTAATTCTCCTAAGAATTATAAGGTATAATAGGGATAATGTTGGGAGAGTTGAGAACTTCATCAAAAGTCGACACTTACATTGTTTTTGCACTGGTATGCTGTCTTAATTAATTCAATTCCTCATAGCTGCAGAATACCTTTTTCAACAATTAAGGTTTTATGAAAATATACCATTTTTCATAGTATTTTGCATGTTTTCTCGTATTTAACAAAATTGTGTGGATTTAACTCAATTTTCACCACTCTACAATTTCACAATCCCTGCATATGCAAGCATATATATATCTACTGTACATGTTTTTAGTGTTATTTTCAAGCTGAAATGGAAATCTATTGAAATTCAAGTAGAATATTTAATATTCTTAATTTTATTTAACATCATTTCTTAACAATATGAACGGCTGCAAAGTGATCACTTCCATCTGCCATTTTTAATTTTGTTTCAATGGCAATATTTACTATTTTTGAGGTAAACATAATTTGTCTCACATAATATGCATGAGCTAGTTCTAAACCCATCATATTACTGGTTTATACTAATTATCACATTATTTATGTGTTCAATTACAAGGCAGGTACACCAAAAAAATGTATCTGATACAGCAAGTCATGATCATCACTCACCATCCATTGAAGCTAACTAGTACTCAGTGCACGTGGTAAACACTTAAACCTTTTTCCTGCAGCACAAACGGAAGTGAAAACTTAATTAAATAGCTACCATAATTTATTTAGCTAGCTAATTTAAAAGTATATACTATAAATTAGCATTATGCTACAATGCATATAGGGTTAAAACTTCCAGTAAATCTTTCAATTAACTGGTATATCACATAGCTACAAGGTTATCTAATTTCAAACAAGCATGCATGTGTATGTCGTGCATCAACCTGAGAAGTAACTATAAAGAGGGCAAAAATCTTGAGACAATTCATAAAACATGTACCAGATGCAAAAAGGAAAAGTATGCAGGGTGATAGGAATTGCTAAACCACAGTATATATATCGCCCCTCCTACAACATGCTTGCATTCTTATAATAATAAAAATTAAATGTAAGTAGTGACTTTATTCATCAGATCATGAGTGCATATCATGATATATTAGTATTATAATTTTTGTTTGTTCCTTTTTTTGTAGAAGTTAGTCTGAAGTTACTCTATAATTATTGGATTAATACTGATGTAAACATTCATGTTTTCAAAGTACCAATAAAAGTATTATTATCATTATTATTATGTAATGCATGGTCACTATTAAATCAAGTCAAAAAAATTGGCACTTATATATAATGGGATGGTTGTATTACCAGAAACTGGGTCAAATTCGTGGTTTATGACCCTTGTTAAGATAAATGTGTGTGCTGTACATTGAAACTAAGAGTTGAGTGATTGGTGGCAGCAAAGTCATTAACTTAACAAGTCTTAATTAAGTGCCTAGCTGTATATAATGTCTTTGTGTCCATACAGTAGTAACAGATCTAGATGAAGGACTTGTCATTTCTTAAAACTAGTAATCATTTCTTCCAATTCCAAATTAAATGTTTAAATATTGTTATTACTAAGAAATTCTTTTCACGGAAAACCATCATTCTAGGCTTTAAAATTTCATAAGTTCCAGGAACTCAATCAATGTCTTCCGGTCTGCAGGTGATGCATTTATGACAAACCGTGACAAAATTTTTGCAATTTTTTCTCAGAACAAACAGTAGAAGACACGAGCTTAAAATATACTTTTGATTTGATCAATATGTGGTTTTCTCTCCTCAGAGACTGACGTTTTCTATAAAGCACGTTTCATATAACAGTCGGCATGCATTTCTACATATGCGCCGGTACGTGTCTAACTATATATATAGGCCCTGGCAACATACATAATTTACATTATTAACTATTTATTTCTCAGAATTTTTTTGACAATTAGTGATTTCCGAGAAATATTTGTTAGAGCAATATTTCTTTGCTTGAATTTCTTTCTTGCAGAAAATTATATTGGGAGTTTTATTCTGGCTTTGGAGTGCTCAAAGCAAACTGACTGAGCTCCGTATTATAAAAGTTAAAAGAACAAAATTTTTAAAAAGCGCACAATTACGTAATACGTATGCTCTGAGTTTCACAGTCCGCGATCGTGTTCAATCGGCTTCTTCTAAGAAATAATCTTTAGACACATAAAAGCTGACAACAATAGATATGAACAACATTAAATTTCGCTTTTCTTAATACCGATCGTTGAAAAAATCTGCATCAAAGCGATTTAGGAGATATTTGATAAATTACTTTGGCTTTGACATTCTATTTCTTATTATAACACGTGCCAAAATACGCTGTTTTCGTTCCAATCGGCACACAAATTTGAAGATTTTTACGTAATTTTTATGATTTACAGTTTAGAAAGTTAAAATCTACAAATCCAAATGCTTTAAGCAGCTTTTTAATGTTCAATATTTTTACACGGACACTGCATATATATATCACACCCACAAACACAAACACAGACTGCATTCGCCGCCCCAACGTACAGCTAGTCAGAAATGCTGCATAGAAAACTTTTAAAATAGACGAGAGTAATTTTTACATTTAAGAAGCCTGGCTTGAGTACTTTAAATGTTGCTTTCAGTTATCTCACTGGATTAGAAATTTTAAAGTGCTTTAAAGCTCTACAGTCTCAATTCATTCATTTGTTACGGATCGTCGTGTCTGAACTGAATTAAATAGTTCTTACTTATTGACTTAATTTGTTCACACTGATACAGACATTTTTAAAACGCGAAATCTCTGCCCTTAAGCTCCAAGCTAAGATACCTCAAAACAGATACAGAAGGCAGTTTGAGACATTCCACAACCCAACGTATTTCAGAAACAAAGACATCACGAGCCTTTCCAGAACAACTTTAAGACGACGAAGAGCCTGAATTCCTTCATTTACAAAATCTTATCACTATCCCATCCTATGCACAACGAAAACTTTACAAAAGTAGAGCCTAAAGGCTAGTTTTAGAGTACTCATTGCTTACAAACCTTTTGCAATTTCTTCATTTGTCTTTCACAAGTGATCCACACCTTACGAGAACACCAACCCCTGACTTCTTCCCCGGTCGAAGGTGCACAAACATGCGTTTCCCGATAATTTGGACTCGATTCCATGAACTCGTGAGGGGGCGTGTCATTTTCCGATAAGCTTGCTGTCACAGCTTGATAAAAACATTCTGCGTGTTTTCCTTTTTATTTCGAGCGTAAAAATTAAAATCCAAAATGAGGTTAAAAAATTTGAAAAATATATCAGTAAGTGTAATACGTTGGTGTTTTTATCAAAGAGAATCAGAGTGCATAAGAATAATCATAAAAAAGGATTTTCTCGGAACAGTTACGATTGTTCCACGAATTCTTAACTGAGTAAACTTACTTAAGTTTTGCATATAAATTTAATAAGGATAAAATAAACAGGTGACTATCTCAGTAACTCTTGAACGAATAAACAAGAATATGGCTTAGTCGGATAGAAGCCTTGCAAAATTTGTATTAAATAGCCCATCTTGGAACAGATATATTTTTTGTAAGAACAGTTTGATAATATCAACGCGGCTCACATTTGCCTGAGGCTCAGAACAATTGAAACGTGTGTGTATCCTTTTTTCTTTGAGTTCCTGGAAAAGAAAACAAAATATTTTTTAAGAAAACCCAAAGGAAACTGCGAATTTGTAAGGTTTTACGCAAGCAAAGCAAATTTGCATGTTTTTTTTCTGGGCGCAAAATTGCATTTTCTCCCTGTCAATTTATAGCAACATCAGCAAATCTTTACAGTCGATTTTAAAAACTGATTTCTATAATTGGAATTGCCGAAAGTAAAACATAAAATGGGAAGTGACATGCTACAGCAGAACTAGTTGGGTCTATGCAAGTATGTTTGTTCAAAGTTAGATAAACACTAGTGGTGAAAGACAGCATGGTCCCGTTTTCAGTCGGGCTCAGCTTTTAAGCTAAAAATGTTATTTCATGAATGGCGTTTTAAACTACCAGAATCCAACAATTACCAATTATCATATTTGCATAATAAATCTTGACAGTTTGTTTTGCTGTTTGCTAGGGGGTCCTAACAAACGCTGGTTTGACTAGCTTGGAGCGAATTGACTGGTTCCTAAATTTTAAAATTCTTTTACACATGTTATTCACACTGGAATTTTCAAAGGGAGTTCTAACAAAAGCCGGGTGGCATGTGGTTTAGTTAATATAAAGCGTTCAACCCAGGTTAAACGGATTCGTGTGAACTCAATCAATAGCGCAGCAACCAGCTTATCACAAAATTAAGTGGCGGCCACACGCATAGCTTGCCTTTGGGCTTACTAAACAAGAATTTCTTTAAATAATCTTTTTGGTAGCCGAATGGCAAATCAACACTATATCAATGTTTTATTTTGAAAAATAGATTGATATACTACTTGCATTGTACAATTTGGGCTGGCTAGCACGCCCTGGCGGCTAATGCAATATATATTTTCAACCGACCATATTACTTGAAACTTAACAATATATTTCCTTCTTATAATTACAAAATTGCTCCTTTTTCTAGACTTTTTTGTTAAACATGCTTCTATTTGTGTGAGTCACGTGGGGGTAGAAACTTCTATAATCGGGTTCAAAGATATGGGGTTTCAAAATATCTGGATTCATGTGATGAGGCCTTAGTTACTTACGTCATGACTAATAAATAAGGAATTCACACGACAAAGGAAGTGCCGATGTGTGATAACAACGAAAAGGAAATGGTTAAGGTGTGTAGCTAAATAGAATGTAAACACTTGTGACTTTTCAATTCAGGGGTTTAAGCGCATCATTAGTTTATAATTTTTATTATTTTGTTTTAAAATTCTAGAATTTGACGGCTAAGAGTAGCATAGGTGCCGTAATTATGCTACTCTTAGCCGTCAAATTCTAAAATTTAAAAACAAAGTAATAAAAATTATAAACGAACACCCTGGGGCTTGTATTCGTTCAGCTGTAAACTTTCAGTCGCATTGCGTTGTATGAATTCAGTCGTTTTGAGAATTGTTTGAATTAAACCGAAATATTAACGTTATATTTGTCTTGTTAAACTTAAACAATTTTTTTAAGTAACAAGTATGTTTCTCGGAGTTATATTCATCTTATATTTTCTTCATTTGTCAGCTGGTAATGGATTGTTATAAATGATTTTTACAAACTTTGTTTTTAAAAAATTATTTTTTAAGATGTTACAGCAAAAGCTCTACTTGTACAAACAGCAATAAGAAAGTCAATAAAAATAATACAAAAACATTTCAATAACACCAAGTTCGACTCATATTTTACTTGTTCCAAATTTAAAAAAAAATGTGTTTTATTCCATTTTTTCACCAGTTCCAGTTGCAGTCACCTGCCAGGATAAGTCTTGGTATGTGAATAGCACTGGGTACGAGCTTTCTCTAATTGCCCCAACAGAAGGAAGCAGAGGCGATTTCGTCTCTTTTGAATGAGTTTCCTGGATGTAAGGCCTGGCTTTCTTTCTCCTGCAAGGTTAGTTGTGCTTTTCCTCCATTTGAAATAGGCTGCTTACTGATTGGAGACTGAAGCCTGCCTCCAACACTAAAGGGTGGGGCCAGGAGAAGTGAAAAAATGGAAGAGGGGGAATGTTGATCAAGCTTCCTTATCCTCGATCCCTCCTTTGTAGGTCTCCTTGGCCTCATTCATTGTTTCATTTCTCCCTGAACCTCCCTTACTTCACCATTTCCTTTTGTGCTTGCTAAACAGGCAAAGGAACTCCAACAAACTGATGAACTGTGACTGAAGGAACTGATAAAAAAGTTATCGGAATAAGCATTAGGCAGCACATTAAAGCGAGCACCGTAACCCATAACAAGGTCACTGGTACTATTTTGAAAATTGTGATGAATCACGATAAGAATTAAAAATTACGGCAATAACGGATCATGATTGCGTTTTTGTCAACCCAATTGATAACGGACCACAGGCTTGTTTTTGACCTCAATAACGGATCATAGGTTTGTCTTTGACCCCAGTAATGGGTCATCGGTTTGTCTTTGACCCCAGTAACGGGTCATAGGCTTGTTTTTGACCCCAATAATGGATCACAGGTTTGTCTTTGACCCCAGTAATGGGTCATAGGTTTGTCTTTGACCCCAGTGACGGGTCATAGGCTTTTGACCTGAATAACGGGTCATATAGGCTTGTTTTGCGCAACCACAATAACGGATCACAGGTTTGTCTTGGACCCCAATAACGGGTCATAGGCTTGTTTTGAACCACAATAACGGATCACAGGTTTGTCTTGGACCCCATTAATGGATCACAAACAATTCTTTACACCCTGATGTAAAAGTTTAAACGTGGGACTGAGTTTAAAGTACTGCTTTGCAGTCACCTCTGGAGACCAGCTATACCCACCATGTTAATGAGTCCTAACAAGGGGGAAACAGCTGTCCACAGTTGCTGAACATTGTACCTTTTCAGATATATTGACTATGAGCATGCGTAGTTAGGTTCTGTCCAAAACAACAGGAGAAGTGAGTTCTGGCTGCTTTCCTTTTTTGAACTTTTCATTTTACAAAGAGAAGAAATTTGATTAATTGTTGTTAGGAAACTTGCCTTGTTAGGGGATAACGATTCCGTATTTGCTGTAGGACGGAGAGCACACCAGTCATGGAGAGAAATTCGTAGAAGCTGTGTCTTCTGTCGTGACGATCTCACCTCAGGTAAGCAAAAAAAATTGAATTATCAAAGAGTAAGAACTGAGCATGCAGGCGAAACAGGTGACTGCAGCTGCCCCTGGATGCCATCATTAAGCAATCAGTTAACCTGAAGGATAAGAGTTATGAGAGTGCGTTTTAACTAGTCATGACCCGGCACTCTCTCATTTGGCTTCGTGGTTAGAACAGCGTGTAGTCTGTGTCGGTTCGATTCACACCATATTTGGGTAATTTGTTTTTCGTTTGGACTCGTTCGTTGTTTGGAACTCACTGTCATCGGCCAGATAGAGTTTTATTTACAGTACTTACTAACTGAGGCTCTGTCCACACGAACTCAGATATTTTGAAACCGTATATATATTTTTTATACGAATTGGCCTTCTGTCCACATGAATACAGTAAATCCGCGCACTAAAACCACATCTCTTTCCAGAGTGGATTGTTTTAAATCCGTCAGGTATGCGGATTCGTGTGGACGGTCACCATGGATTCGAAAATACGCAGTTTCAAAAATACCCAGATTCGTGTGGATGAGGCCTTAAACATGTATGCCATATGTACATTCAGTTCGTAATCACAATATTGCATTGTGTAGTACTCCTATACTGATATGGTAACTTTATGTCTAACACAGAGTAACACAACAGAATACCGTAAAAAAATCCTTAAGTGTATTAATGAAATATATCACTGTTTTTTTTTCAGATAGTTGCTGTAGGTGTAAACTGCTGTGCTCCTCGGATTGTCAAGGTACTCTGTTAACACCCTTCATTTATTGTGTAATGTACAGGGACACTGACCGAGCCGCTGCCAGTGTGGTGGTGATAAAGATTTTATGAAACTACGACGGCAACGCCAACAAAGACAGCTCAGAAAAAAATGAAATATATTTCTGATTTGTTCTTTACTCCTTTCTGCGGGTCATTAGCATTTTGTTTTCTCCTCCTTAAGCTTTGTTAACAGAAGAAGAGTAAAAGTTCTTCCTTGAAGGTAAAAAATAAACTGCGAACATTTTTGTTATCACACCTCGTCGTCCCAAGATTTCCAACTGACTCACGTTTTGTTTCTAGCGATAACAACGTGCAGGTGCTCAGGTAAATGCGTTCCAATGTGCGGTTATTGTGTTTATTACTGTTCTTTGCCCTCGGCTTCGCCGTCCTCATTTCTTAAACTCCCTAATTTACATAAGTGACAGCGTCTTGGGGAAAGCAGTTGTTGGAGAATTTTAACGCTGTATCTCTTGTTTGAAGTTGAACTAAAGTGTTTGAAAATTGTCTCATACGAAAAGTTATATCTCCAAAACGGATGGACACAGTTAACTAAATTTTAATTTATCAAAATTGTTTTGCTTATGTTTTGTTTAATTACATCCTGAATGTGCAAGATTTCAGTCTTGGAAACCGATGCCAATACCGTTCTTACCTGCCATTTTGTTACTAAGCACCTCTTAAATCCGGCTATCAGAAATTATCCACCTCCCGGGAAGTGGACATTGTCCAGTAGCCCGAGATAGCGAACCAATCAGAATGCGTGTTTTACAAAGGTCACTGAGTTTGTATATACTATTAGTTGCTGTACCGGGCTGTAAGTCAAACGAATAAAAAAAAATTCAAGCGTATAAAACACTGGATATTAGAAAATAGCCCAAGGAAAATACGCGCGCTGATTGGTTAATAATCGTCTTTGTATAACTCGATAGAAACACAGGTTAATGACGTGTAACTCCCGTTCGTTTTTCGTTATTTTCCTTGGGCTATTTTCTAAAAGAAACAGAAAACATGTACTCCGTGTTTCTATCGAGTTATACAAACACTCGTGAAAGTTTGGGAGAACTCGAAAAAGCTGTGG
>JAOCNB020100579.1:0-11501 GCA_026546465.2 Palythoa caribaeorum | reverse complement strand
AGCACCTTCACTTATCTATAAAAGTATATTTAATATAATGTAACACACAAAAGGTGAAATAAAGTACTTGTTGTTGTTGCTGTCGAAAATATACATGCGAAATATAACGAGAGCATCTGTATTTTGCAAACTCTAATTTGCTTCCCTCTTGCCTTGATTCAAGATATCAAGAACGCATTCCGTGTGGTTTCGCCCAAGAGACTGTGGCTGTGTCAAGCGCATTCGTGGGATCAAAAGCAACGATTTCTGGCAACTCTGGAGAAAGCCATAACAGCTTCAATTGATAATCATTGACATCAGTCTCACTCCAAACGAAAAATAAACCCAGAAGGATTACGAGAACAATAACCCAGCTGTTTTCAAAAAGCCTCCAATTTTTCTTGGTTTACAACATAAAACAGTCGATGCTAGGAGTCACATAATCCAGGTCCAACGCTATATGCGGAGAACACAAGACTTTTCTCGCTGAAGCTGTTTGTCACGTGGCCCAAAGTATAAAGAACAATGAGTTTGAGTATGAGGTTGCGGTTATTATAAAGAATACAAGATTGCCTATGTCACAGAAGCCCTAAATACACGGAGGCGTTAACAGTCGAAGTAGACTACAGGCAGGTAGCATAGTAAGTAGACAAAGAATCACGGACAGACAGAAAGACAAACAGACAGCGAGACAGACTGAACTCAAGTTCAAAACCAACGTGCTAGTGGTAACTTAAAACCAGTATTAATTTGCACTAAGGCCACAAGGAAACGGGCATTACCTCTTGCATCTATTCTTTAGTAATGGTGGGCCTGAGTGATAGCAGCTATGGGCATCTGTTTCGGCTTTACTGTATTTCCTCGAATAAACCCCGCCCTCGAATAAACGCCGCACCTGAGAGCCAAAATATTAATAAACGCCGCCCTCGAATAAACGCCGCACCCTGGAACAGACAACAGACTGAAACATCGAATTTATGACGTTCAATTTTTACAAACGCAGAGCGGAGTTGTTTAAAACTGTAAGTTTAAAGTTTAAAAGGCACAGACAAAAATCAGCAACGTCGAATTTATCTGATTTCTTACGCGTTTACAAGTGCATCAAGTTGTAGCTTTAAAACTGTAAAGCATCATCGGTACAGCCAGACTAAGAACAGTATCATTTTTTCTACTTTTTAAAGTAGTAGAGTCACGGTTGGTTGTTTAAAAAATAAACAGCGTTTTAAATAAACGCTGCCCTCGAATAAACGCCGCACTCAAATCATGAAGAATTTAATAAACGCCGAGGAAATACGGTATTTGGCCTCGTCAGCACAACATAAATAGGCTTAGTGTCCCAAGGAAAGTATAAAAAACATTTACGCGTAACGCTTGTGAGATGTGGCCGAGAAAGTTTTAACTCACAAGACAAGCATATACGTGCCAGTGGTAACTCACAACAACTATTACTGGCTGCATGTTGAATCCTGGTGAATCAAATCTTTCTAAGCCACGTCCCGCATGCGTTTCGCTTATATTTTACTTTAGAAAGAGACAGACAGACAGACAGACAAACAGGTCGAGACACGAAATCATTAAAGTGTCTATACGGCGTACAAGGTTTTTTGTTATTGGTAATTTTATATTGAAGAAACAAGTATTGATGAATTTTTTTACGTTCCGCTACTTCTTCGCTACAAAATCGAGCTTCAAAGTTCCTGCGCCGGCCACGCCCAACGAAGATGTTTGGAAGTTGTTAAGTCTAGGTCCAGAACACGCCGTGACGTCACTTCAGGAATCGTCGATTCTTCATTTCACAGTTTCATTGAAAAATGATCAAGTTTGTATGGAAATAGAATGAAACAGTGAAATGCAGTGACGTCACGGTCTGTTCTGGATCCAGACTTAGCAACTTCCGGTCATCTTCATTGTGCGTGGCCGGCGCGGGAATTTTAAAGTTCGGTTTTGTGGCGAAAGTGTTCCGGATTTGAAAAACTTTTTATAGGATGCTCTTTTACGTATTTTAGAAATAAAAAAACCGAAAAAAAAAATCGCTATTCGCCATATAGACACTTTGAAGCTGTAATTTAGTAAATTATGATTCATCTTTTTATAAGGGCTATAAAAACTTTGAAAAGTCAGTTTACTGGCAGACAAACAAGGTGCAAGGGAAGTCATTAATCTCAGGCTCAGGTCCCTCTCTTCTGCTCTCACTGCAAGTTAGGGGGTCCTGGGAGCGAGGTTGTGGACGCAAAGGAATTCGCAGAAACTTTTTTTGGTAACACGTTTTTGTACAATGCTTTATAGATATCAAATCTTTTAATACATTGTTAACAACCATTTTGTTAGTATATCTAATATATTTCTGAAAAGATTTTGAAAACATGTATTTTTATGTGCAATTTTTTGAAAGTCATATCTCAAATAAAGTCGTTTCTGTACATAGCATGTTTTCATGGTGTACAAGCGAACAAATGTGTAAGGGTGGGTGGGGTCCACCCAGCTTTTTTTGACCCGATTTTTATCCTCCTGACCCCACTTATATCCTTCCTACACAAGGACATATTTAAAGGGCAACCAAGGCAGCGGAAAGTAGCTCGATACCACTTTCAAAGAACGTCCAGCTTTGTGCGGTGATTTAAAAGATAATAATAATGATAATAATAATAATAATAATAATAATAAGACTAATGATGATAATGATAATAATAATAATGATAATAATAATAATAATAATGATATTAATTGAGGGCTCAAGGCTATAGTAAAGGGTCTCGGTGAAGCAAGTGTCACCAATGCTATCTTCTTAAATGCTGAGTAACTCCCACCGCCCAATTAGGGGGTCTGCCAGTCAGTCAGTCCGTCAGCTAGTCATTCAGTAAGTAAGTAAGTAAGCGAATAAGTAAGTAAGTAAGTAAGTCATTCAGTAAATAAGTAAGTAAGGAACTCCGTCAGTCAGTCCGTCAGTCATTCAGTAAGTAAGTAAGTGAATAAGTAAGTAAGTCCGTCAGTCAGTCCGTCAGTCATTCAGTAAGTAAATAAGTAAGTGAATAAGTAAGTAAGTAAGTCATTCAGTAAATAAGTAAGTAAGGAACTCTGTCAGTCAGTCCGTCAGTCATTCCGTAAGTAAGTAAGTGAATAAATAAGTAAGTAAGTCAGTCCGTCAGTCATTCAGTAAGTAAATAAGTTAATAAGTTAATAAGTAAGTCCGTCAGTCAGTCCGTCAGTCATTCAGTAAGTAAGTGAATAAGTAAGTAAGTAAGTAAGTAAGTCCGTCAGTCATTCAGTAAGTAAATAAGTAAGTAAGTAAGTAAGTCAGTCAGTCCGTCAGTCATTCAGTAAGTAAGTAAGTGAATAAGTAAGTAAGTCCGTCAGTCAGTCAGTCCGTCAGTCATTTAGTAAGTAAGTAAGTAAGTGAATAAGTAAGTAACTAAGTAAGTAAGTCCGTCAGTCAGTCCGTCAGTCATTCAGTAAGTAAGTAAGTAAGTGAATAAGTAAGTAAGTCAGTCAGTCCGTCAGTCATTCAGTAAGTAAGTAAGTGAATAAGTAAGTAAGTGAATAAGTATATAAGTAAGTAAGTAAGTCCGTCAGTCATTCAGTAAGTAAGTAAGTAAGTGAATAAGTAAGTCCGTCAGTCAGTCAGTCCGTCAGTCAGTCAGTCAGTAAGTAAGTAAGTGAATAAGTAAGTAAGTAAGTAAGTCATTCAGTAAGTAAGTGAATAAGTAAGTAAGTCAGTCAGTCAGTCCGTCAGTCATTCAGTAAGTAAGTAAGTGAATAAGTAAGTAAGTAAGTAAGTGAATAAGTGTATAAGTAAGTAAGTAAGTCCGTCAGTCAGTCCGTCAGTTAGTCAGTAAGTAAGTAAGTAAGTAAGTAAGTCATTCAGTAAGTAAGTAAGTAAGTGAATAAATAAGTAAGTAAGTCCGTCAGGAGTCCGTCAGTCATTCAGTAAGTAAGTAAGTAAGTAAGTGAATAAGTAAGTAAGTCCGTCAGTCCGTCAGTCATTCAGTTAGTAAGTAAGTAAATAAGTAAGTAGGTCCGTCAGTCAGTCCGTCAGTCATTCAGTAAGTAAGTAAGTAAGTAAGTGAGTAAGTAAGTAAGTAAGAAAGTGAATAAGTAAATAAGTCAGTAAGTAATTCAGTCAGTCATTTAGTCATTCAGTATAAGTGAGTAAGTAAGTAAGTAAGTAAGTCCATCAGTCAGGCCGTCAGTTAGTCATTCAGTAAGTATGTAAGTAAGTAAGTAAGTAAGTCCGTCAGTCAGTCAGTCCGTCAGTTAGTCATTCAGTAAATATGTAAGTAAGTAAGTCCGTCATCTGTAAGGGTGAAGGGTGTAGTTATTCGTTACAAAGCTATCGCAAAAGAGTTGTTAATGTACACAAATAGTTTATATTGGAGTTTGAAACAACGCCAATGTTCAGAAAAATATTTACAGTAAAACAAAAACTTTTCAGCTATACATACCGCAAATTTCGGTAAAGACGCGCGCGTAAGTATGATGTGTTAAAAGTTGCATGCCTGTGCAATGGTGTGGGGCGGACAAATTTTGGTAGAGAAATGTATCAAAATCAAACCCTTTCTAATCTAGAACAGGGGTCAGGTTTGTGAAGGTCAAGCAGCACACCCCCACCCGAAACTCTGCTGAGTACGTCCCCCCGGGGCTGGTGTGCTCGGCAATTCAAACTCTGTTCTTTCCATTTTAGTTTTTATTCTCTACTATATTCGGGAGAGTAATGTATTTAAAGATACAAAAAATCACTAAGTTTTTGACTGTGCTGTGGAATGAATTTAGAAGCCCATCTTCTTCCTGAAAACAAAGTGATCGGTGTATAGCTTTATTGCCGAATAACATTTTTTCGTGACTACGGAGTGCCTCAAAAGAATATTAGGCAAGTTTGTTTGCCAGTTTTTTCATGATCATTGGAAACTCATAATAGACAGCTTAGCATAATTTATGTCAGTGACAACGTTGAAATAACAAGGGAACGTCGGAATACTACCGAGGTGTAAATATAATTTCATCGTCACAGTTTTATGTGCTCCTGCCTTCATCTTACTTGCAATTTTTAACTGTCGCGAGTTAAGTCGGTGCAAGTAAGATGAAGGCAGAAGCACATAAAACGGTGACAGTGAAAATATATTTACACCTCATTTTTCTCGTAAGGCAAACAGTAACAATGAAAAATTATAAATCTCTTTGTTATTAGAAATAGTTCAAATTCAGGCGATCATGTAGGTGTTGACTTATTTCCAATTTGGTTGTTCACAACAGAGTGCAAACAAGGCTCATAATATCTCAGCGAAATAAAGAGACAGAGAAAAAACAAACGCATTTTCTTTCACTGCATATCAACCTTATTCAATGCAGGAATTTTGGAGGAAATCGAAATTTTGACCCAAATCGAGTGGTCGATTCTTACGCGGACTGCCTCTTAATATTTCAGATTCCTCCTGCATACTTTGGACAAAATATTGACCTAGAACAACGAACAAACCTGTACACATCTTTTCATTCTGGTCAAGCAGAAATCCTTTTTGACACTGACAACTGTAACTCCCCACTGTATTGATGCAATAATGCTGGCATCCACCATTACCAGATGCGCATTCATCCTTATCTGTTGACGAAACGATGCTGCATATGTACACACATCCAATTATAAAATGTCTACACAAAGAATAGGAAATATCTCGGTGCGAGATCCTGGAAGAATTTTAATATATCAACAGCTACCTTAGAATGACCTCTGTGCTACTGGGAGCCAATTCAGATCATATAGTCATGTAGCAGCGTGACCACGTGGTGGCCCTCTGTGTTGCAGCAATTATTTACAAGAGACCATTTCACAGTTCCTGAAAGGTAACCAAGCCGAAGGCGAAGGTTTACTTGGCACAGTAAGAGAGATGGAAAAAATTATCATGAGAAAAAAACTTATTTGCATGTCTATTATTTACACTCCTCCAACCGTGCGAGGTCAACATTCGCCTCGGTTTCATGTAAAAGCTTGGTTACCTTTCAGGAACTGTGAAAGGGTCTATTGATATGGCAAACGCGAACATCGGTTTTGCCTCTTTTTGTTGAGGCTCTTGTACGGAGTAGGTTGATCCTCTGCACTGACCAGGGTTTAGCTACGACGGCTCTGCCGAGGCCAAGGCAGAGGCCAACAGAGCACCTATTAAAATGTATTGTAAAAAACGCTCTAGTCCGCCGTTACAGTATAGAGTGTGTGATACGGAAGCCTCATACAAGAGCCTGGGACTTGCGTTTTGACTCTTTGGACTTATTAAGTTGACACTAACGAAGCCGATACAATAAACTGTTACAGTGATCCAGACGTTTCGAAACGAAATTTTGAATCAGAGTTTCAGTTACCTTTCTAATCAGGTATATACGAATAAGCCTCAAGTTATAAAGACAGTAGAAGGATTTGTCCGCTGCACAGCTACACGTGATCTTTCATCGTGAGATTAGAAAATGAGTGACTGATGACACGGAAAATACAACAAGTCGATGAACTGCTAAGCCAGACCAAATTAATTTCCTGTTTTACGAACATTTTAGCCAATAGCTCGAGATTGAAGAGGGACAATTACAAAGCTCAGAATATTTCATCCAATATTAAACCTGGTTAAATAAATCATGTACATTACAGTTACTGTAAAACTTTTAAAGTGATTCAAAATTATTGCAAAATCGTAAAACCTAATTGTCATTACATATATGCGCATCATAAAATGGCAAAATAAACCTGGCTCAAAAATCCCACGTAATCACGTTAACTAGAGATTCCTTGAAATAAAACAAATGTCATTCTATTCAAATTATATTTGTCAGAAAATAGTTTCACACCCACAGTTTCAGTGATCAACAGCTTCAAACTTGTTTTGCATCTCTAAGTTTACTTTTGATAGTTGTAACTGATTAGGGGATTACAAACAGGAGAATACTTAATCGTTAACGTTTGTTTTCAGTTTCGATGGTGGGTTTATAAAACAGGAAATTAAATTTGTCTTAGCCAAACAAAACACGAGTACTCACCCTTGCAGATCCACGTAGTTCTTATCCTGTATGGTACAAATCCAGAAGCACATTTACATTTAACAAGTGAATCACCTCTGCAGGGCTTCTCCGAGGTTTTATTTGATGTCAGAAAATCGCCAAGGACTGAAACAGAAAAACAGTTTTGCGATAAAAAAAACTTTTATAGCCATTTTACTGATTTAATTCTCCCTATTGTAAAAAATTGTTATTGAAAACGTGTTAAAGTGCTACTGCGATGAAAATCGACCGTCTTTTTTTCTCTTGCAAATGAATCTCCGGAGCTTGAAATATCTAGCTACAAGATATGAAATCCATCGGACAACTCCTACACCAAAATAAAAATGAGAAAACTTTGTCCGCCATCGAAAAACTGCGAGTCCTTCCATTTGCCAGAGCCCGTTGTTATCTACCAGCGGTTGTCTATCCGTGACGTCATTTACTCAACACATTTGCCAATGCTTTGTGCTGCAACCCCCAACCACGCAACGACTACCAGCCATTTTTTTACTCAACAGAATTAAAGATAAAATTATATCGAAAGATTGTCGGCTTTTTTCTGACAAGTTATAGTTCTCGCTCCTTGTGAATTAGTGTGTTGAGTAAATGACATCACGTCCGCTAACTTCATGTTCAAGACAGCGTGACGTGTCTACTCGCAAGATAATATTGGTGGACCAAATTGCAGCGAAAACTGGCTGCCAATATGAAACTTATGCTCCATAAATCACAGAAAGTTTTGGAGGGTTTTTTATTTATAAATATTTACCTGAACTTGCAATTTATGTAAAAAATAGGGACGAAAAAATTTGATCGCAGTAGCACTTTAAGGCATTGAACAAGATGTGGAAGTTGAAAAGCCAAATTCTCCCGAAGTGCTTCTTTAGAAAGTATGAAGCTCAGTTGTGAGAATTTACCAACATGTCATTTGTTATAAATGATAAAATTATGAACCGACCATTATTATTTGCATTTTAAAAAGAATTGCTTTTTACTTGAAACTTTTACAAGATCACTACTTTTTTGTAGACTTTTTGTCAAACATGCCTCAGTTTGCCTTAAAAGCATAGCCATATAGTGCTTTGGATCATTAGATTAATTTTATCATTATATTATAAATTGACAGAGGAGGACCAAAATGGTTGGGCAATATTAGATGTCACTGAAGCTCCTCCAGCCAATGATATCCGAGCTACAGGTGCTGGGCCAAGTGTTCCAATTCGACTGTCAATCAAACATCAGATGGAGAAAACATTCCAGAAAATCACAAGAGCATTTTCAGTGTCAGTAAATAAAGGTCCTTTGAAGGAGTTTGAATGGAGAAGCTATCAGGATCAAGAAGGAAGAATTATTAGAACTGAAGAATTGTGGGCAAGGATATTTCAGGGTGGAATTGATCCTAGCCTGCGTCGAGAGGTGTGGAAACATCTTCTCAATGTTTTTCCTCCTGATTTGACTGAAGATGAAAGAGAGAGACACTTAATGATGAAGGTAAAAGTTTATTGGCATTTAACAATGGCATGGAAAGCACAGGACACAAATGAAATAGAAACAATAACACACATGGTAATGAAAGACGTTTTACGAACTGACAGAACTTATCCCTATTTCGCTGTTGCGGATGATCATCCTCATATGGACTCACTGTTTAACGTTCTGACCACATACGCTCTCGCCAACCCTGATGTGTCATATGCACAGGGAATGAGTGACTTAGCAGCTCCATTGCTTGTCATTTTTGAAGATGAAGCAGTAACTTATACCTGTTTCACCAGCCTTATGAACAGAATGAAATCACATTTTCTATTAGATGGAAAAGCAATGACAAAGAAGTTTGAGCACCTGGCATTTTTGGTACAAAGAATGGATCCTGAATTCTACAAATTTCTTGTCATGATAGGTGCTGATGATTTGTTCTTTTGTTATCGCTGGCTTTTGTTAGACTTGAAAAGGGAATTCCCCTTTGACGATGCTCTGTATTTATTTGAAGTTACATGGAGTTCACTTATCTCTTCCTCCAGTACACAGTTACCACAAGTAGGTACATTCAACTCTGTTAATAAGAACTTTAGGGGAAGTTCTGGTAACCTCTGTTCTTCAAATGGTTGTTCACTGACTGACTTGAAGGGCAGCAGTGTTGATTGTGACAGTGATGATGATGAGGAAGAAAACATGATGAACTGTACCACATCAGAGACAAAGCTAATACAGTTACCAGAGCCATGTGATCTTGCCGACGGCAACCCTTTTTCACTGTTCATGTGTCTTGCAATTCTTTCTCTCCATAAAGATCACTGCATTCAGCAGCAGATGGACTATAATGCCTTAGCCATGTACTTTGATAAAATGATAAGAAAGCATGACCTTAACAAAACCTTGACTAAAGCTCGGTCTCTTTATGAGGAATACCTAAGCTCATTCAGTACTGAGATGGGAGATGACGTACTTGCTAAGGAGGAGAATTACTGGCCTGATGCTGTTGTGATCGAAGCCCCACCTCAGTGTCATTTTGTTGAATGTTAACCCTTATCCTGGCAATTATTTCAAATTCAAAGTCACAATATTTTTTAAAAAAATTTGTAACTTCAGAATTTATTGAAACAGTGAACATTTTTCTGAATCTACTTTTTAAGACAAACTGAATGAATTGTCACTTTATAGGATTTCAAGTACTGGTTCAAACGTTGGGACATTCTTGGCTCAATTGAAGAGCTTGGTGCAATAACGGTCTAAGTGACTATTTCAGGTCAAAAATTAAACCTAAGGTGATTTCCAGTGAAAAAAATGTTAATCCTGCTTTTTTTGATGCTTTTAAAGAAGCAAAAAATGAGCAAAACAGATTGAATAAACCATATATGAATTCATGAGTGGTAATTCCCATGAGAAATCGCTGTTCCATAATGAGCACTGATGAATACGGTTTAGTCAATCTTTTTCGCTCATTTTCTGCTTCTTTAAAAGTGTTTTTTTTTAAAAAAAAAAAACAACAAAGTAAGTGCAAAAAATGAAGAAAATCGTAAGTTTATTTTTCGACCTGAAGTGTAGTCACTTAGGCCATTTTTGCGTTGAGCTCTTCAATTGAAATTGCTTTGAGCGGGGTAAGGGTTAATACTAATTCAAAATCAAAATTCACAAATTCATTTTTCTGAAATGAATATATTAAATTCATACCAACTCTATTTAAAAGCTAAGAGTATGTACATTGCTTCATAGAATTAGGATTAAAATTATATTAAATGGGATGTCATCTTTAGAAAGAAACTGCTTCTAAAACTGAATGACGTAGTCACAAAAAATTCTGAGTCATGGACAAGAATTGAACCTTGACCTTCTGATTACTGGTCAGATCCTCTAACCACTGAGCTAGAGCAGGAATCCATCAATAACCAGTGACTTGGCACCCCATGTGAGTCTCTTTAGTTCAGCGAGTAGAGCATTTGACCAGAGGGTTGTGGGTTCCATTCATTTCATTGATTAAGAATTTTTACTTTTAAAACAAAATGACGACCCTTTAAGTTTTTGTACAGAAATGTTTCGGCAGTTTCCTCTGCCTTCACCAGTGTTTTAATAGACTAGATAATGGCATGTATATATAGGAAAGTTAATGGGCAATAGTGATAGATACTAACTAAAGATAATTATAGAATTACTTAGAATGTATAATAGTAACATTCACAATGCAAGTTTGATGTTTAAGTGTTTGACTTGAACATTCAACGAGGGCTTTTCCCAAAGGATATGCAACGCTTCTTTGATTTTCAAATCATAGTAAGTTGAGGCCTGGTCAATTAAAAGGCAGAGGATGTCTCCGAAATATGTCTGTACAGAAACATAAAGTGGTCATTTTTTATTAAGAATTATTATTGTTTCTGAGTATTCAACGTGAGAAGTTCTTTCAAACTTTATAACTGAGTTGCAAACTTTCAAGTGGGATAAACTTATGAACTCAAAAGAAGGAATTAATAAACTGGTTTAAAATAAAAAAGATATTGAATGGAATAAAATATCATGATAACAGGTAACTATTTATTTTGCATACCAAAGAGCTGAAGTTGATAGTTCAAACACTATGGTATAAAGCATTAGCTGTCACAGTTTAAGTATTTATAAATTATTGTAAGTTTGTTTTGTTTAGCTGTAAGCAAACTTAATACCGTTACAAAGTTAATAGAATTACTTTTAAAATTTTAAGAATGCCATGTGATTAACTGGATCTTTAATGTATTGCCGCAAACCCAATGAAAGCAGGTGGCTCATTTTTGATATGAGATACAAATGCAATCCCCTTGGAGAATTTTTTTGGTGCAGAGAGTCCACTTTTTAGTTCAAAGCAGGCCCAAAATAATGGCTGGTCAATGAACAGTGTGTCTTCAGAATATATGCTAAATCCTTTTACGAGCCAAAGTGGCCCATGGAGCCGGTACTTATCTCCGGTTTCTGTAGTGTTAAGCGGATAAGAGTCATTAACTCCCCCTGGACGGGACACTAATCCATCGCAGGTTAGCCCC
>JAOCNB020100546.1:0-11501 GCA_026546465.2 Palythoa caribaeorum | reverse complement strand
CAACCCCCCACCCTCCTTCCCCGTCCTTATATCTTTTGCGTGTTTGTTTGTTGTTAAATGGGTAAATGTTGAATACTCTTGTGTCTCTTGTACAAGAGTTAAAATATCTTTGTAGGCCGTATACGAAATCACCAGTTTTGGGTTTTGTTTGTCCCATTCGGGCATAAAAATTTTAAAATTATTACAAAATTATTAAAGATGATTTTAATAATTTTAAAATCTATAGGCCTGAATGGCAGAAACAAAACCCAAATCTCAATCATCAATCAATTTTTGTTACATGTAAACTTTTTCTGTTGTTCCTGCTGTTGTGTTTTTCAATATTGTTACACATTTACGGTAAATATATACGTAATAAAACCATGAATTTCACTTTAAAACGGCCATATTATAGAAAAATACGTAAATATGTAAAAGAGCATTAGAATTACTCGTATTGAAGGAACAATTTTTTATTTTTAGGGAAAATAAATATTTGAAAATTGTAGGAGAGGTAAACTTCCTAAGTTAAAATAGAAAACTATTACGGACTTAGGGAATTTTCAGCTTCTTAAACATACAGTTTTAAACATGTGGCTTGTGACTACACAATATATTCATTCAGTCTTATGGTTTATAAAGCTCAACAGGACCTAAAAAAATCTCGCCAAACTGTACAGAACGAGTTGTCTTGTTTTCTATTTCTTACGTTGGCACATAATTTATTAACAGCCAGAAGATTCTTTGCTTCTGTCTTTAACAAACTGAACGATGCATTTATCTTCAGGTATTCGAGGGAAACGTTGATGCATATTCAGTAAAGCATAGCAACTTAAAAAAGCCACTTGTTACTAGATATTTGCGAATTAATCCAAGATCATGGGAGCAGGGAATCTGTTTAAGAACAGAATTATACGGCTGTGATGGTGAGTAATGACATGTTAATTCAGTCAATCAGTCAGTCAGTTATTAAATCCATTCACTCTTCTTTCCTGACTCTAACTGTGTCTGTCTGTCGGGTGGGTCGTTGGAATGCATCGACCTGAACACCTGCACTTATTTGTCGCTAAAAACAGAACGTAAAAACACCATTTTTGTAGAGTTCTTGGGACAACGAGGACGTGAAAACACAAATGTTTTCAGCATTTTTTTGCCTTCAGGAAGGAACATTTTATCGTTTCTGTTCACGAAGCGGGGAAAAAAACCCCTAATGATCCGCAGAAAGAAGTAAAGAGCAAATCAGCAATATATTTTTTGTGAGCAGTCGCCGTTGGCGTTGTTGTACTGGTTGCTAAAGATCGCTACTAACTTTAAACTCTCTGATGTTTTGCCAACCGAGATTAAGAAGTGAGGAATGCGTTTCATACATCCGAAATTTCAATTTTTTCCAGGGAAAATGCTCCATGACTTCCTCAAGAAATCATGGTGGGAGGGGGTGGCACTCGCTCGCACCTTCAGACAAAAATTCTGCGTACAGCCTGAAAGGAAATGGTTGCCCATTCTAGCAAGTAGCTAAGGTTTAATTTCTCGACGGCTCAAATTTAGGCGTAAAAGTCGATTTCGCAGAGGGAGAAAAAACAGAGCATCTGGAGAAAAACCCGGAGTCAGATTGAGATCGTCAAATCTTATATCTCACGTACGGAGCCCGCGATTCGACCTTGGGTCGTACGCAGAGGTGACGGGGGCGAATAAAAAACACCACAATGCCAACCTGTACCGGCGTCTTCGTCCATTAATTTAAAGTGTCCATATGGCGAAAAGTTTTTTTTTCCTCTATTTTGATATCTCCAGAATGCATAGACAAGTATTCTAAACAAATTTTCGCCATAAAATCGAGCTTTAAAGTCAGAAAACGCTTTTAAAGTGATATGTCAAAAAAAATGTTTCGATTAAATATAAATCTATGCATCTCTGCATCTCTGACGAAGGACTAACGCTCGAAACGTCAGCTTTTACAAATTCCCACGGCGATGATAATTTGTTTATCAACATTACTTGAAGTTTGTATCTACTCGCCGACGCATTGAATAGTTGTTTTAAAAACTATTTACTGAAAGTTTTAACTTTAAAGTCCCCGCGCCGGCCACGCCCAACGGAGATGACCGGGAGTTGCTAAGTCTGGGTCTAGAACTAGGCCCTGACGTCACTTCAGGAATCATCTACTCTTCCCATCAGTCTTTTCAGTGAACATTTTATTGTATTTCCATACAAATCCGATCATTATTTGGCTTAAACAAATTGAAAAATGAAGAGTCTCGAAAATTCCTGAAGTGACATCACGGCCCGTTCTGGACCCAGACTTAGCAACTCCCGGTCATCTTCATTGGACGTGGCCAGCGCGGGAACTTTAAAGCTCAATTTTTTGGCAAAAATGTGACGTAATCAAAAACAAATTTTTTAGTATACTCGTCTATGCATTTTAGAGATATCAAAATTGAATTTTTTTTCTATATATGGACACTTTAATGGCGTTTTTCGGGTGTTCACTTAACAAACACTTAGCTGTTTTTTCAGCTATTTACAGTTGTTTTGTAGATAAAACATTAAGCCGTAGACTATAATCTTATTTACTTCTGCTTCTTGTCTAGTCATTTCATTTCAGACTCTAATCCAGGCTAATATCTTTTATATATTGTCAATATATTTTGGTGAAATAGGACAAACAATCTTACAGATGACTTTTGACCCAAACAGCTTAAGTGTCACAAATGGAGCACGACAACAGAAGATGAGTGTATTACCATGGTACAAGAGAAGTGCAAAGTATTCTTCTCAATCGCTTTTACACCGCACACAAAGACATGAACTTGGGGTTTGCATTGTCCAGATAGATAATATTAAAAGCCCCCATAAATTTAATTGAGATCACAGACTGATTTCATGATGGGGTAAAAACGAGTAGAAAGATTGCAGCACCAAGAATGTTTTGCCACGATTTCAATAACCTGTCTAAAGTAATAACAACTCAAAATATTATATTTTGCTATTAAGTCAATTCTTTGAACATACAACTGTATTATGCCAGTTAAACTTATATTAACGGTTATTCCTTCACTTCCTTCAACTTTAGAGTCCCAGTCATGAGTAATGATAAGTAAAGAGAAATTGTTTCGGAAATACATGCAATCTTTCACCAATACAGGGCTGGATCGTTAAATTTCATTCCAAGAGACACAAATCCAGACCCACTCAACCACCTTTAATGTAACACGAGATCTCTGCAGAAAAGATAAAACAAATTTATTTGAACAATTTACTAAGAAGTTGAAAATTTTCTTCTTGATAACATATCAGCCATTGGAGCATTCTGGAAAAATACTCCGGTTAAACAAAATGTTCACTTAATCATGCATTAACAGTCTAAAATTCACAATTCATTTTTTTCTGAAACAAAGTATAAATAAGAAAATGTAAATACATGGTTGTACTATAAGCTAATAAATAAATGTTTCATTAGAAAAACTCAGACTAAATGACGTGTATACATTTCATTTCTTCAATTTATTGACGAGTGGTGGTGAAGGGAAGGCAGTACTTTGGGAAGAGCAAGACTCCAGGGGCTCTATCCATTCAATGAAAATTTTGGTAATTCTGGTCCAAATTCGAATGGAACACAACAACAATCTCTGAAGGGTCCTAAAAGTGAAAATTTTGCATTCCATTAGGTTGTTTCAAGTTGTATTTTCTTGTTCCAGTCCCTCAGCTCTGCTAAAATCCTTCCATGTACATGAGCAAGTTACGTTTTGGAATGTTGTGTTCTATTCAACCACTAAAATTTCCAGAAATGCAAACCAGGATTTTTTGTTGAATGGAAAATGCTCCCGGAGTGGGGTGGAAGAGTTTGTGGTGGTGCAGTTTTGGGGTATTTTTTTTACACATAGTTTTGTGGAAAGTTTCTTTTAACCCTTACAGCCCCGGCCAAATTATCAACCTCCAACTTCTCCTCACATAACTCAAACAAAACAAATAGAACTGGTAATGAGAAGCAAGGAATTGATCAAGTGAAATAAGCTGTCGAAGTTGAAATGCCAAATTCTCCCAAACTGCTTATATAGGAAGTATGGAACTCAGTTGGGAGAATTTAACAACCTGCTGCTTCACAATCCTTGGTATCTTTGCCTCGGATTGTTTTTGGTAATTACCAATCACTTCTAGTCTTCACAAGTGTGTAATGATTTCATTTAACAAAATACAAACCACTTGTATTACGTTTTAAGCAATTTGATTGGTTCTCTTTTTCACTGTATATCATTTACGTAAGTTTGACCATATATAGGAAACAGCCACGAAACACAAACCCAGAACCATGTTTACAAGTTTTCAGTTGTTATGTTGCTGGTGCTGCACACAAGGAACCAAATTTGAAAAAAAATTGTAACAGCGCCAAAATTTTGGACACATGCTGATGTGTATGTCAAAAAGGTACGAAAACATAGATGAGTGTGGCTTCTGATAAATAATAACTTTCGCTGGAGTTGGTTCATATCCAGTGGTTGGTATTTAATAAAATAATTATCCCACTCATGCCTTATTGGATACGAGGTGAAAAATGGTTGACTATATCTTCGTCGGCTATCTATCACCTTGTATCCAGTGCACATTTGTGGAATAATTGTTAAATTTTATTTAAAAACTGTTTGAAAAGCCACAATAAATATGAAAAAAGGTCCATTTTTTCCTCAAGGAACTAAAAAAATTGGATTAAGGTTACCGTGTACCTTCAGGGGTGTTTTTGCGTCAAAACGAACAGTGCATCTGTCTTAAACCGCAGATACCTAAACCCATTTATCAAATTCAAGCTTATAGAACTGGCTTTCGACCTATACTAAAAATTGATGATATACGGTAACCTTAATAAAACAAACTCAAACCTTGATTTGCTCCAACGACAGCACCATTCCTGCATGCCCAGCCTTGCGGAAAACCTTAATAGCTGCAAGTAAGAAACAAAATTTCTGTCAGTAACTGAGTAAGCCACTTTCACAATCACATGCAGTATCCACAAGCTATTTATTTAGCAGGCAGTGGCCAGCAGAACAACACTGCTTTTGTAAGCTGATGTCTGTACGGCATATTAAGTATTTGGAAGGATGCGACTTTAACATCAACATCATCATATTCATATACTGATCACTATCATCATAATGCTTTATCATTAGCAACATCCTTTAAAAATGTGTGTCACGCAGGGCTGACACCAAGTATTTCTGCCATGAATTTAACTCCCTAATTCTTCTAATATAGTCCTTCTCAGTGTTTCCTGTGGCCACCAACTTCGTCTCTTGAAGCTGTTGGGAGTCCATCTTGTTAATCTTCTGGTAATGTTATTCAGACGTTTCCTTAAAACCAGCCCTAACAGTCTCTATCCCTCTCGTGATCGTTGTCAGTATTTCATCTTGTTCTTTCTATGGTTTGATTGGACGTTCCTTCCGGCCAGTAGGCTTCACAAATGTTTATTGGACATGACGTTTTGGAAGATTATTATAAAGAGTGTACAATTCTACGGTTTTATACATTTATTTACTGACATAGGTTTTTTTATCAGATGCTGAAGAAGTTTTTTATTTCAGATTAGACAGTATGACGAAATGATCAGACTCCCCCAAACGCCTTTCCAAGATCCGTCACATGAACATATTAAATAGCTAAGCTAAGCTAAATCCTTTTATGAGCCTAAGTTGGCCATTGGAACCAGTGCTTATTCCCGGTTTCGTTAGTGTTAAGCGGATGAGAGCCATTGACTCCCCCTTGACTCCCCCTGGACGGGACACCGATCCATCACAGGATAGCTCCCAGCAGAAGCTGGTACTCATTTTACCGACCTCAGGAGGATGAAAAGCTGAGTCAACTTTGGCAGAAAAGAAGGTGACAATTGTTCAACACTCGGCTGAGCTGGGTTGAACCTGGGACCTTGTGGTTAGAAGGCAGGGGTCTTGGCACTGGGCAAACTACGCCGCAGTACAATATTAAATAAACAGTGTTTAACGGTCGTTATTCAGCACAAATAGAAAATAACATATCTCACCCAGTTCAATATCCAGATGAGTGATGGCCCTTTTACCCAGTTCCAACCACGCTTCCTGTGTATCAAGAGTTTTTGCTAGAATCCACGCTTCCTTGAACCTAGGAAAATGAAATGTAATGAGATCACTTGCAAGGAAGGTTGAAGGATATACTTCAATATACACATTCAACAATGTTGTTGCTTTTTACAGAAATTGAGAACTGATGGAACGTTTGTTGGTAATACCTGAAGAATGCTACTTACCTTTTCAGAACAAGACACTGAGCAAAATTGGCCTGCAACTGTTAAGATAAAAGCAATTGTTTTTATATTAAACAACAGACTTCCTTGAAAGACCAAAGGTAAAAGAAAACAAAAATGAAAATCCATAATCAAGGGTCGTCCCCTTTTTCGTAAACAATTTTGTCAGGCTTTTCCATGATTTTCCAGGACTCAGTTCTAAAAGTTACTAGTTCTTCGATTTTGTCATCCCTAAGCCTACAGTTTATCTTGAAAATCGCAAAATAAAGAGATTCCCTGCTTCAAAAACAACTTGTTATAAACTCCTTACAAACTTTATGCCGTCAAAACCACAAGACCCTAAAAAAAATTCTGAAAAACTGTCAGAAAAATGATTTCAAACAAATTTTATTACTCGAGTTCAACAGGTTCCAGGACTTTGAGGGTAGGTCAGAACTGTCCACTCCTGGAAAATGATTTAGCACAATTCCAGGACTTTAAAGCTTTATCAGCATCCATACAAACACTGGTGATGCGCTAAATGAAATCCAATCCCTCAAGTGTGCACGTTGCACGAACTCAATAAACCCAGCTAATAAAAATTCTTACGCGAGTTTTCTACACTCTGTTTGGTAAATATACTGTACCATTAATTTTAGTATGCATAACAACTCGACGTTGCTGCTTTTGGCAATTTGCAAAAAAGACTTGTTGGACTGTCAACTGACCTTATTTGATGGCCTTGATGTTCTCCCATTACAATCTTTGTGGGAATAAGGTTCTTTATTTCAGATTCAGTAATGAAAAAGATAAGAAAGAATGTTCAGATTAAATAAAACAACTGTATTAGGAAAACATTGAGGCCATCAAGGAAGGTCAGTTCAAGAAAACTTCAAACTTAATCCCTCAGTTGCATTCTGAAATCGTAACATTTTCTGTATTCTAACCACTTTAAGATTCCAGATTTCAGAAGGAAAAACAGCTTTCATTCCCAAATTGCTTTACATGCATGAGTGAACAACAAACATTAAGCGACTGTAATCACCATGTTGTGTAGAGCTTTGTATTACTTACTTCTGGTACAGGCGGGTTACTTACTTCTGGTACAGGCAGATCTTGTGGCTTCTCATGGAAAAAGTGAGTTGACAATATCAATCTTGATGTCTGAAGAAAAAGCAAATTCAGAGACCAAAGTTATCCTTAACATAGCTTGCAAGTGAAAACAAAGAGCTGTCAGAGAATCTCCGGGTTACCTTGCCACTTTGTGTCTGACAGGTCATTTCACCATTGTAAAGCATCACGGGAAGGTGGGAAAATGGCAGCTTGGTTGTTCCCGCCATGATGCAACGGGGGCCTGTAAAATATATTTTAATCACAAATTGTGAAAAGAAAAATGAATGATAAATGAGAAACGATAACACTTGCTATACTACTACTGCTATTACTAAATACTACTACTACTACATACTACTACTGCTACATACTACTACTGCTACTACTACTACTACTACTACTACATACCACTACTACTACTACATACCACTACTGCTGCTACATACTACTTCTATTATGATTACCACTATGACTACTACTATACTATTACTAGTACTACTGCTGTTACTACTCTACTACTGCTACTACTACTACCACTACTACTATTACTGCTATATCCTAATACTACAGTTTACTACTTCTGCTGCTACTAATACTACTACTACATATTACTACTGCTACTACTACTACTACTAAGACTACTACTGCTGCTACTGCTGCTGCTAATAATAATAATAATAATAATAATAATAATAATAATTTAAATTGTAAAAACAAAAATGTTAAATATTTTAACAAAAATAATATTTTTAAATATCTAAAAGAGGGCATTTTATGTTCTTTATGATTAAGTGTACATAACGATCATTCTGACAAAATTTCAAGACAATTGTTTGCAATTTTAGTTAGGATCTTCTGGGTGGTAATAATCGTCAAACCTGGAGTGATATGGCTGAAACGTGGCAGTACGACAGAGAAGACCCCCTGCGACGTTCTGCAGTCACAGTATATTTTATAAGTGTACAGTATCTAACTATCTAAGGACTCCATGTACCAGGCTGTTGGAGCATTCAATACACGACGAGAAAGCAGTTTAAATTAGAGTATTGTATGATCAAGGGGTATTTAAAATTACCAAACAAAATGCCACCTGTTGGCCAAATGCCAAGGTTTTTAAAGCATGGTTGCTTAACTGCAGTCTTGTATGTGATTATGACAATCAATCAATAAATATCTGAATTATAATCTTAACAAGAAATGTACCTCCGATGAACTCCTTGTAAAAGATGTATGTGTAAATCTTGTCATCATCATAGCCACAAAAGGTGTCCTGTATAGTGGCAAAAGAAAAAAAAATGAATACGTTACAAAGCAGTTGGTAATGAACTGCAGTAACAGTGCACAGATCATTGTCGCACCTTATCTAAAGGCCAGTTTTCCCACACTATCCCTTTGATAGTTGGCGAGAAGTTCGGGATTTCAAATACGGCATCATTCACCTGGAGTAAACAACAAAACAAAGTGTTTACAAACATGAAGACAAATATAAAGAAAATTTACCTCATTAATCAAATAATCTTGAGTACTCATAATCTAGCATTTAACGTGTAAATGGTCAGCTTTTGTTCTGTTCAAGTCTTAATGTTGATAATGTTATCGATTTGCCACTAAATTTTCCGGATGTACCTAAATATTGCACTTAGTTACTTAGTTGCGCCTAGTCATGAATGATGATGTGCGAGTGGAAATTGCAAGCCTCCAGTCCTCTGTTCTTGCAAGAGACAAATTACTGTCTGAAATTGCTCCTCGCAATAAAAGTTAGTGAAGCATTGGCATCCTTTTTCCGAGCTGTAAATAATAGACACTTTATATATGCATTTATAATCGACTTTTTTTGCGATCTCACTAACTAAAATACATCACGTGATACAAAATCGTAGGACGGGTATCAGGCAATATACCCCTTCCGATTTGATATCCGTCTACTGATTTTGTCCGCCCTTTGTAAACAAAACAAACATACTGAAAATTTAACATTTTAAAGGAAAATTTTAAAAGTTTTGCTTAAACAAGCAGAATTTACGTTCGAGTGATTTGGCGGGCTTTTTGAAGTACGCACCGACACATGTCGCAATTTTCGAGCCATTCACATAAGTTTGAAATGAGTCGTTTAAAGTTTTGGTTTCTTGTACAGAACGCCAGCAATATGCAACATTTTTGTTTGAGTTTTTGAAACGGAATTGAGGACCCTGCTCGATTTATTGAATACCAGGTTTCGAATTATAGAAAATGGTTTGTTTGAGGACGGCGAACACAGGAAGCCAAAGATTGCCGCAACGATTCCTTTCATTGACAAAATGGCGAAGCTTTCTTACTCAAGCAAACTTGCTGTCTGTCGACATATGAAAACACTTCGGGTAGTCGTTGAGCTCTTCTAACTTTTAATGAGTTAATGAATTTACTTTTCGAGGGATTACTGAGAAATTTTGCTGAGTAATGAGTTCACACGAATTTCGTTCATAGCGGTGTAGATCGGAGGGTTATAAAGAAAGTACACCCCTTTCTGGCTTGCTGGAATACAATAGACATATAATTGGCATAATAAATCATGTATTTGGCTGATAAATTGTCCTCAAAATGTCACAGTTGCGCTAGAAGCTTCGCTTCTCGGCCAACTGTTCATTTTTCAGACAATCTATCAGCAGCGGACATTATACCCTCCGATAAAACAGCCACCGTAGGGGGTTTAGTTATTAAATATATATGCATTATTGAACTTTGTTTAGGGGTATCATTGATAATCTTGTCTCATCATTGGCACCATTTATCGATCGGTCTGGTACTTTGTAGATGCATGTATATATGCATGTAAAGTTGAATGTTTTAGAAGTACAAGCTGAATCTGTCGTACATCTACGATATTCAACCGTGAGCCTAAAATTTAGGCTAAGCGCCTGCAAATTGACAACTAGTCGCACTTGTTTACCTGGTCAAAATGGCGAACTTAGGGACCTACTCGACATCTTTAATAAATGTATGAATGTAGAAAGCAATAACAAATTTTTGAAATTGTGCAGAGAAAGAACTCGGAAAAAAACCGAGCTCCTGATGGGAATCGAACCCATGACCTTCCGTACACTAGTCGGACGCTCTACCACTGAGCTATGGGAACGCATATGGCAAGGAAGGTCACAATTGGGTTATGACACGCGAACTGTATCACACAGTCGCTTGAATGCCAAGGCATATGGTCAAGCACGCACTGATTAACTGCATCACATAGTCGCGTGAAATATAGAATTAGAAAGCAATTAACGAATAAAAACGGGCCAGAGTGAGACAAGATACACAGTAACTTACAGGGTTGTAGACAAATCCATCGCTCTTATCATCAATAAACACCAGCTTAGTGCCACTCGGGTCGACAAATATCTTCTTTATCCCTAGAAACCAAACAGTCAAAACAGTTACGTCTTTTACTGTGTAGATAGTGCGGCTTGGAATTATAGGAAGAACTGTATGGTTGTAACAACAAATGTTAAAATTGAAATACGAATTTGGCCTCAGAACGAAAATTCTAAGTTTTATGTTGTAAGGTTGATTCACGCTGTGTGACGAATGCAGTTTGTAAGTAAAACAAAACACGTCCATTAAACGCGAAACCGCGCTATAAAAGGGTCTGTGCTAGGCGATCGTCACCTTCAGTTGTCAATCAACTGCCGAACGGTAATGAGCTCACGTTGGTTTTATTTCTCGCTCTCACTCTAACTCATATGAATAACAAATTTTTCAGTTATCGTTCAGGCTTCTCAATCTGTACAAAAAAGTGGTTTTTGAAAGTAAGTAAAGCATATGAACAAATAAATAAAATCAATCATAACTATTTTTCTCAGCAGTTTCAACGTCTAACACAGCATGCAGGAACAACTGTATCAGATTCAGGGGATCATATTCGTAATATAACGGCGCTAAATTTCAAAATCGAGACTTCAGAACCATACATTTGTTATTATCTGTTTCAAACAGTAGGAAAATATTTCGAAACATAATATATATAAGAAATTATTGCGAATTTCTAGCTTTTAGCGGTTAAAACAGCTTTATTTTTAGTATTCTAATGAATCTTTTTATTTTCATAGCTCAGAGAGTAATAATAATAATAATATTTGTTTATTTCCACCATTCGCAGATTTCTCTGAATTACTGGTAGGGTCAGACATGATTT